>JAUTBZ010146649.1:0-12172 GCA_032361785.1 Lepetodrilus galriftensis
AATAAATAAATAAATAAATAAATAAATAAATAAATAAATAAATAAATAAATAAATAAATAAATAAATAAATAATAATGATAATTATAACAACAACAACAATAGCATACACACTAAAAAATTGCAAATGTAAAAATTATCTGATGTAAATAAGGTTTATTACTAAAAGGTGTTGATTTCAAAAGTCAACATGATTCACAGACTGTACATGGAATATATCCTCAGATAAGTACAACTATATCTCCCAAGTATTTATAACACCAACAAAATGTCTGCATCTCTATTCTATATCAGTGAACTGCGCACATACAACATGAATAGAAAACTTAATTTTAAATTGACCCACATCCTTTTTGTACCCTGGAACCCAAAACTGCAGAATCATCTGTGATTGTTTGACAAGACAACCCTAGGCCAGGGGAAGATGAACAAACAACAACCTTAACGGTACCCCTTATCAGATTTCAAAACGCTGCACAACCATTGAATGCATTGTATGTGGCATAATGTGCGACCTCACAAAACATGGGGTATCTGCAAGCCATTTCGTTTTTCAGTGTGTACATTTCAACACTGACGCGATACATTTCTGTCAAGGTTAAACATGAGCATTTGTGCATGAGGTTAAATATAACCAGTTATACATATATACAATGTTATACATAATCAATTATAAAAATATAAGGCTAAATATCACCATTCTATATGCACCTTTGTTTTTATTAAATTAGTGTTTTCAGGTGAAAACAAACCTTTTGGATCAATAATATATACATATAAATAATATATGATTATTAAATCAAATGTGATATTTTAAATCCAAAATATCACTATATATGTGTACATATTGTATGCCTTGCACTGTATATGTATATTTAACCGTTACTCTGCCAATCGGGAGACGAGCCACAATAACAGGATATAAACCATCTCAAAGATCCTAATTGTCACAAAACCAGAATGTATCCACGCGTGGACTAATACTAATATAATAAATCAATTCTTACCTTAATCAAACACATCCAATAATGAAATGCACACAGAAAGACACATGGATGTTCCACGCCGATCCTCTCACAGCCGGAATGCTACCTGTTAACGAGAGAACTCGGCTCAGGTGTATCCAGGTAAAGAAATCTGCACGCTGTCTGAAGGCCATAGAGGGGGGACCCTTTAAGTGACAGCTACCTGTCAGTGATAGTAACGAGATCGTGGTGCGGCGTACCGTTGTACGAGACTACAATAAGTCTTCTCTGGTCCCTGGCCTACGCTAAATAAACCTCATCAAACTGTATCCGTTCATCGCTATATAGATGCGGCACTAACGTAAATTAATCTGGCTTTTGTACCTGTAGCTACGTACTTAGGGTACTAATAGTCAATGTAAGCTGCTTTTTCTTTTATTTTCAACTCGGGACGATGACCAACCTACATTAAAAGAACAGTGTTAATGAATATGTACCTATGACCAACTCGCATGAAAAGAAACTATGTTAATGAAAATTACAACTCGCATGAAAAGAAACTATGTTAATGAAAATTACATCTAGATTGTTGTACGAATCAATCTCGGCAATGCATGTTTTAGCTTGATTAGTCGCAATGATTGTTAGGAAATATGACGAGGAAATTAAAAATAGATGAAGCACAGAGTAGGCTTGGTTGAACATGATGATATTTATGGAGGTATTCATGTATACACATCGACATGTCGCCATAATATCCCAGCTTTATTATCAAACAAGCTATAGATTTCCTCTCCTATGCGATAGTCCTCCCTTTTCAGTCCATGCACATGAGCTAGTGAAAGGACTTTCATTGAATGAGTGGTTCCATTTGGGTGGCGTCTACTGAAGAAAAATGAGAGCGCACGAGTGAATAGCGAAACAGGCCATTAGTCTGGTGTGGTCATGCCGTATACGCCGTATACGGCTGTATACTGAGGATCCTTGGGCTTTTTTCCTGTGGGCATGGGAAAATACACAGAACGTTCCGACTGCGATATTAACCAGCGGGTACAAACGATTATGTCCAATCACAGTGGCTACCCGAGCTCTTCACCGATGTTTATAGTAAACATCTTTGCATGCGCTATGCGTTTACACCATTGACTGCATATAATAGAACTCCTTAGTATAATATAAACTATTTCTAAATGTCGCGATATTGTTTCCACTTCTTCATTTTTTCCACCAGTCTGGATATGGTTCCAGTGGTGGGAAATACCTTGTGCTTGCTCATTGTTACAACCTACTTACAAAATAATTTTTTTTAATGTTCCTGTGGAGTTAAATCTGGGCCATTATTGGACAATAAAAGTTTATTAATTGTTGTTTTCACGAATCAATGGATTTGGTTTTTTTTATGATCTCTTCGTGTGAAGCTTGATTAGGGATTGCGTCACATTAATATTGAATTTAATTTGTTTTACAAAAGATTCTCTTTATAACAGTTAATGGTACTACAAGGATTGCCTTAATGTGTTTTTAATGACGTACACTTCAAAATCATATACACATGCTATGAAAACACGTTTTGGTTCCTATTCTCTTTTAATGACAACACGAGTACAATGTATACATAAAAAAAAGAAATATAATGTTGTGAAGTAGAGTTAACGACAATGCGATGGCAGAATTAGCTGGTATGTTTTTGTCAATTTTATGTCAATTTCCTACAGATTCACACAATACATGCATACAACATACGTTTTTTGCCAACAACCATTATTGTCCGAAATACCAGTTTTATTATCCAAAAACATCATCTACCGGGTATTAGAAAAACATTAATGAGCGTCTGAGTTTAATGTCAATGATATCCTATAAAAGCTAACATTTTATATGTTATTGAAAAAAGTTATCACCACAGTATTTCAATAAGAAAACCATATTCATGTGAGAAGTATTTCTAGTTACCACATAGTTTAGTGAGAAACAAGTCTAGTTTCAGTGCGTCATCCGATATAACAACCATCAATGCTTCGTGGATTTGGATAAACTATGGATTTGGCTTGCATCCCATCTTATTGCTTTGCCACATTATTGAATGTCATACAATACATATACAAGACAAACACATTCAGCAATCAAACATACAAATGTACTATTTCTGTTTTATATTGTCCACCTAAACAATTAAACTGGAAAATGAGATTAATATATTTCACAATGGATGCTTTTGAATGAAAAGCAATGAAATAAAAAAATAAAAAATAATATATGGGTTAACCCCTGATACACAATGCTAGGCGCCTATAAAAACTGACCTGAAAAATCGAGAGAACTCTAGTATGGGCAACATCTATAAAATATTATCATTTAATTAACATACATATCGGTCTGTTATTTCTCGAGGGAAACTGAGTGATACTGCGATATTAATGACAAAAATATACGATAAAGCGGAATTAGTGTGACAAAGGTGAAATAGCACTGGTAGGTGTAGGTATATGTGATCATATTGACATTTCTCACAGCCTGATGAACAATGTGCAATGAAGTGGAAAGTACAACTGCTGAATGACTATTGTTGAGAATGTCGGGGTTAACATACATAATATATATTCATGGGAATACAATTTTAAAATATATTAATAAGTATATTTTTTATTCTTTTGTGTAATTTATTTATAGGTGAACTCTGTGAAGACATTGTTACCAATCTAAACTAATGTCGACATTATAGACAAGTAAACATACCCCGACACGTACAAAAATACAACACCTAGTTATAAATTGAGTACTGGTATTGTTGCTGCTTCACAAGCTCTAGTTGTGATATAATGATGTTTCATGTTTCAGTGATGTACTTTCAGCTGGATTCAGCTACAAGAGAATACTATTATTGTACATACAAATACAGAAAGCAGTTTAGTATATCAGTGTATTAATGAAGATTCATGTGTAAAATACTATTTTAATGAACCATAGACTGTCTATTTTTTGTTGGTAAATCAACAATTTTCAATATTTAAATTATGTGACAGAGTGTTCATCATTATTCGACCTTCGACCTGTTTCATACCAACACCCAGGGGGCAGTCCCTTCATTATGAATTGTAATTTTCATTAATTCACCGACATGCTTCCATGAATGAAATTAACCATGCTCCAGTAATTTAGACAACAAAGTCCTGAAATTGACTATTATTTACTTGAACAAATGGCAAATCGGCTGACCACACATCCCATGTCCCTGGCGCCATCGATGTGTCATCCCGGGATCCACATCCTCTCCCCACCCACCCACCGCCACCCACCCCCTTCCACCCACCCTTCCCCCACCCTCAAAGTAAGCCTCGATGCTCTGTTTACCTGTAGCAAGATTTCTACATCGCGTGCTTCAGTAAACAGATGAAATTACACCTATGCTCCCCCGATTATTAAAGCCGAAGTGTCTACTGGTGTTGCACGGTCCCCCCGAACAAGTTAATGGAATTCTTGACCAATTGGGGATTATTTTGTCTGGACCAGACCGGGCTGTCCACAAACTCTTCGTGGTAGCTAATTACAGGAACAGGTATCTTTTACTGAAAAAATATATCTTCGTAGCGTTGAATTCCCTTCCTGCATAGTAGTCTCGACACTCAATGATGACACAAGTAGATTAGCCTTCTCCTCACTGGAGGCAACCAGAGATGCCCTATAGGCAGTGAACGTTGAGATTAGTGGAAGAGTATTACAGTTGTTTTAAGTTTGTTTTAGCAAGATAACTGCGTAGGAATACGAATTATTTGTTGGACCAAATCGTTGTTCCGTATTATCTTTACATTTATTTCTTCTAAAAGAGAATCCATAACATCTTGAAATTTCATTAACCGTTAACCCTCTCAATGCTGAAGGCAACCAGAGATGCTCTAAAGAGCTGGGGGGCCTATTCTTGAAACGTTCTTACGATCGTACGACAATCTTAACGATTCTTATAATATTGTTACGAACTGTTCTTAGGCTAAGAAGTTTGTAAGAACGTTTTGAGAATAAGGGTGCCCGCTGTACCTGCGTCTAATCCAGCAGGGAGAGGGTTAAACACAGAACATATTCTTATATGGAAATAACAATTCAGCAATTTTGGCATTGATGTCATCATTGCTTCAATTTGGAACTAGTTTTTGAAATCATATGCAAATTGAATAACATTGTATGAATGCTTCACTTGTTTCGGTTGTCAGTGAACTATTCAATAATATAGAATCTTTATTATTGGATTTTCTGAAAGTAGTTTCAACAAGGGACAATCAATGGATGTTTAATGCTCTGTTGACTTTTAATATGATAATGCACGTTAAAATATGTTTGGAAAAGTAGAAGCAGACATTGTATTATTTGTAACAAAAGTTTGCATGCATGTTGCAGATCTCTATTCTTCTAATCGACTAACATTTTCTCAATCATTGATTTATAGAGCATCTCTGGTTGTCTCTTGTAGGAAGAATAGACAGACAAAAGTGTGTGTGCTTGTATCATGTTTGTGTGTGTGTGTGTGTGTGTGTGTGTGTGTGTGTGTGTGTGTGTGCACGTGTGCACATGTGTGTATGTGTGAGTGAGTGGCACTATAAATGGTGAAAATGGCACTATATCACCATGTGTATTTAGCTGTAATTTATTGTACCATACAAGTTAATAATGATGCGTTAAATCAGGACTTAGCAGCCAAACTTTGAATCAGAACGCTAGACCTGGAACACTGGTACCGAATGTTTATTCTAAACGTTTCCAACCAGGATGCTGATGATCACATCTCACAACCATAATGTTATCACACCAACGGTCTTATCATTAAATCCTCCTTTTGCTACAGAAGGTAGACATCTCCATAAAACTCCCACATATCACACCGTTAATCTCAACCAAAAAAAAAAGTGCATCATCAGAATTCACTATTAAATAGAAGATAGGGGAATACTGACAGTCTAGTAAGCAGGTGATAAAGGTCAAAGTTGTAATCTGATCAGGTTTTCACAAAGTTTTACTTTGTGGGCTAATTTCCAAGGAGGAATACGTTGTTGGTGTCATATTCCTAAATGTTGAATAGAAACGGGAGTTTTCCACTGGTGAGTTTTCTGAATAGCCATGTAAATTGTCGAAAATTTATAGTGCTTAACGTTCATTTCGTTGCTGCGATTCCGTTACCGCTATTACGTATGATAAAGCAGAATTTGATATGTGACAGGTTTTCCTGGCCAGGTATGTAAGTAATGTTATTTTCCGTTAAGCAAATCCTTTCTCGGTATGCATATAATCAAAACAAGTCCTGGTCTGTCCCTCTAAAAGCTGTATGCATATATAAAATATAAACACTAGGCCAATCACCAATGACATATGGTATTAATAGAACGTACCTTCAACATGTACTTACTGTTAGTCCAAATAATATTAATTTGAAAAAAACGTATGTAGTACATGTGACTTTCTTACAAATATTTGAAAATGTATATGTGTTTTGTTGCCATGTTTCAGTTTCTCAAGGTTTATGACTCAAGGAAACCTGAATTACATATAGAGGATGGTGGTGCAACAAGCCTGAAAACAATGAATGCATGGTATTTGTGATATTTAATATGTAGATTATATTTTGCAGAGTGTGTGATATACCATTAAACCTCTCCCTGCTGGATTAGGGCATAGAGTGGGTTAAATGGATGGATGTCACCCCAATGCTATTGGGTGCTGCAGCATTTCATATTTATATGACCTTGTTCAAACTCCTAGGAAAAATATATGTGTTCAACAACATATAGTCACAAACATAAATTAGCTTTCTTTGCATGCATGCACCATACCAAAACTGAAATATTGTAACATATTTGTTACTTTCATAATGGCAAAAGTAGTTTTTCATCATCAACCAATAATAGCCAGTGACGTACCAGTAATTGAATTTATAAACATTTGCTAGTCCAATGGAATTAAATCTTGTACAGACTTTTTTACATTTACCAATTCTTTTTCTTTGCAAGACATACTTTTATCAAGTTACAGGAACTTTTTAACTCACGCATAGCAAGGTCATGACCTATTTCTTTCTTTAAACTAACTGTACTTTCCGATAAATGACAGATACCTGCCAAACAATCTTGGATATGTCACTGTATTTTTTTTCTCCCAAATTCTCTAGTTTTCACGATTGTTTTACAATAATCTAATTATAAACCATTTTTTAAAATACTCTTTTTATCATGACATAAGAACATGACCTTCATACGTCATTAAATATTTATGCTGTTTAAATAGGTTAGATAATGAAACAAATTAACCTCGGGGAACGAAATGCAATAATATGGTATTCACGTAAATTGCGTTATTGATAAGATGTCATTACTTTTATGCGATGTCAGTCATTCGGCGCTATTGATGTCAACTCATTTCATCCAGAACAAGTCTGATTGGACAAAGGTCAGGATAGGTAGACGGAGGTTCAGCATCCCGTCATATCTCAGAATTCTTAGTCCACACAGATCATAGTTCTTAGTGTAGACAGATCATAGTTCTTCATCCACACAGAGCATAGTTCCTATAGTTCGGCATGAAATGCATTGACACCCTTATTTTGTAGATTATCTCGGTAAATACTTCATGGAATGAAAAATAAAACCCCTCAATTTTCTTATTTCATTTGACCTAACCAAAATTAATTTCTTTTAAAATATTGCACCAGTAATAAAAAATCTGTAGTGCAGATCATAGTTCCTAGGACAGATCATAGTTCTTAGTCCACATAGATCATAGTCCACACATACCATAGTTCTTAGTCCACACAGATCATAGTTATTAGTCCACACAGATCATAGTTCTTAGTCCACACAAATTATAGTTCTTAGTCCACACCGATAATAGTTCTTAGTCAACACAGATCATAGTTCTTAGTCCATACAGACAATAGATCACGTATATAATAGTTCTTAGTCCATAAAGATCAGTTGTTAGTCCACACAGATCATAGTTGTTAGTCCACATAGATCATAGTTCTTAGTCCACACATATCATAGTTCTTATTCCACACATATCATAGTTCTTAGTCCATATATATCATAGTTCTTAGTCCACATAGATCATAGTTCTTAGTCCATACAGACAACAGTTCTTAGATCACACATATAGTTCTTAGTCCACACATATCATAGTTCTTAGTCCACATAATCATAGTTCTTAGTCCACATAGATCATAGTTCTTAGTCCATACAGACAATAATTCTTAGATCACACATATAGTTCTTAGTCCACATATATCATAGTTCTTAGTCCATACAGACACTAGTTCTTAGATCACACATATATAGTTTTTAGTCCATAAAGATCAGTTCTTAGTCCACACATATCATAGTTCTTAGTCCACACATATAGTTCTTAGTCCACATATATCATAGTTCTTAGTCCACACAGATCATAATTATTCAATATGAATGCATTGTCTTCTCTTTAAATGTTTTTATATTTTTTTTAAATATTTAGATATAGGTAAAATAAGTTTTTTTAAATATGGTAGATCTATTATTAGTTTACAATATATTTACCTACATGTAGAAATAATGTGGACATCACATTTTAGGCCATGTGTTGTTTTCAGGTAGGTTGTTATTTTTCAAATTCCAAGACAACAATCTCCAGACATATTAAGTTTAATACGTAGAATGGCATTGTTAGATATAGCAGTGAATAGGATACAAAATATATCATCTAGGTGACACTCATGGATTACGGCCTATACCGTTCATTCCCGGTGAATAAAAGACCCAACCTGAAACATCCTCAACATTAGATAACGGTTAATATCATCTAAAATTACTGAACCTTAGCATTCCGAGAATTCTTTCCCAAATTTCCTCGGCAAACACAAGAAATATTAAATTACAGCAAGGCGATTGACAATTTTTCAAGCTTAATGTGTTCTCATCACTGTCAATTGTTGCGCGTGAAAATAATCTTAGGAATAATACACAGGATAAATTGAAGACAAGGAAATGACAAGAGGAATAATATATTGTATTAACGTGTCTTAAGAAGTCGTCTTTCAGGTGTGCATTTCAAATAAAATTGTAAAACTTACTTAAACTAAAAATAACAGGGACAATGGAAATTTAATCTGAAGGAACGGAGATGTGTCAGACACTGTGTGATAAAAGACGGTCTTCAAACATTTATGCATAATTATTATTTTAACCTGATAATGTGACAAGTTCTCAAATTATCCTGACACTGTGTTATCTATGCTTCCGCTTTGAACAGGATCTGTTCACAAAATCTCACGATTTATTGCTATTAATATTTTAACCGTTACATTTGCTTACAGAAAGGTATATTCTGTTCTTTCTTTTTCTATAATATCTCAAGACAGAATTATCTATCTTAAAATTATATATACTACCGGGTATATACAACGTTTTTACAATTAATGGATGACATTTTTTTAATTGAAATAAATAAAAAGTGATTACTGGTATTACAGTTTTATTATTATGATTAAAAAAAATTCTACATAAGATTAGATTGAAACGTCAGCCTACAAATCAAAGGTACTGAGTTTGAATCCTATCAGAGTAGCTAAGTACATGGTTCCTGGGTAGCAGGTGCTACAGCTAAGATACCTTACAGCACGTCTCAATGGCAGACAGAACTGGCAGGTGGAGATGTGAACTGTTCAGAATGTCTTCTTTCCAATACCAGTCTTCCAAATTCCTGACCACCATGACTGCCAAAGACTGGTAATTTTTTAACAGGAATGCTAACTTTCACCCAATTCTTTTTTAGCATGTTTCCTATTGATAATTGGAATTCTAGCTTTAAGGATGTCTTTCAAGTAGCAAGTGCTGAACCCTGTCAATGCTGAATAGATTTCTAACTAATTGATCTTCCTTGGGTGCGGATATAAATGCAAATTCAAACGTGTATTTGACAAATTGTGGTGTGCAGTGTAACATGTCTGTCTAGAGGTTTGCCAGTGTAGCTAGGGTACATACAGGCACAGATGTAGCCTGTCAGACTTCTCCAGTGTAGCTAGGGTACATACATGTACACATATGGTACACAGACACAGATGTAACCTGTCAGACTTCTCCAGTGTAGCTAGGGTACATACATACCGGTACACAGATGGTACACAGACACAGATGTAGCCTGTCAGACTTCTCCAGTGTAGCTAGGGTACATACAGGCACAGATGGTACATATACACATATGTAGCCTGTCAGACTTCTCCAGTGTAGCTAGGGTACATACAGGCACAGATGGTACACAGACACAGATGTAACCTGTCAGACTTCTCCAGTGTAGCTAGGGTACATACAGACACAGATGGCATAGATGTACACATCAGACTGAGTAACAACTGAGATTAACAAATATAGTTATTATCAAATTAAAATTGCATTCTAAAAGTACATTTTACATGCAGTGCAGGCTTCAACAAATACCCATGTACATTTCATAACGCATACGTCATGTCGGCTTGTCTGAATGACTGGACATGCCGCTCCAATGTCGGCAGATGGCACGGTTGTAATTAAATAAAGTTAATTACTGATAGATTATAATGACTTAAGAGGTGACAATTGCATTTCACTGTCTGTTGATTCTCCCGGTGCTGATCCCGAGAGAGCGGACATGGCACTAGATGCATTAAGGACGGATCTGGACGACAACGCTAACTGGTTGGAGGTAATATATCGCAGACTCCCAATAGTACCGCCGGCGTCCATAGCATGTCCATATCTGCTTAATATCATCGCAATGATTTAATTGGATTATTACACCAGGAAATGGAATCCATATCTGGCAATTCCTCGCAGGGTCATTTAGATCAAGTAAACATCATGTTCTATGTGTGATGGGCAACAGTTTGGGCCAAGAGAGAGGATAATATCTATTGGTCGTAATGGATGCAATTTAGGTCAATTTCCATACTACTAATGTAAATGTGGCACCAAAAGGTCATTATTAGTGACTATGGGTTATAAATATATGCGTGATTATTGATGTAAGTGGCCTTGGCTGTGTTGGTGCAAAACCAGATTCATCAAATTTATGTCAATAACAGTATCTTCTAATTTGGACAGTATTAGCTTTAGACTTATAAATATTGGTGCAAAATTATCAAAATTAGATTTACAGCTACCATATTAAGTCATGCAATATATGTGTCTGTTAGTAATTATTTTCAATTATTTATGAATGGCATGGAATTTTTATAATCAATTATCTTACAACTAGAACACATTTAGTATTGACTTAAATTTTATCTGAAATGCAAATTCATTTGCACTAAAATACTTATATTGGTGTCAATCTAAAGGTAAAATTATTGAACTTAATACTTTTCTATGCATGAAGGAACCTAGAACTTGAAGTATCCAGGGAACAGCAAAGTGGAAATTGTTATTATAAAAAATGTCATAAAACTCGCAGCATACAAATAAATGCACAGACCTCTGTCTCCATGTACATAGTACATAGATTACAATTATATTTACCTACCCGGTAGTACATGTCAGAGTATACAGAGGAAGTTATTACACCGTCCCCCCGAGATCAACATCCAGCCTTGTCAACACTCAGCCTCGCCACTCGACATTGACACATGTATCGATCCTTTAACCTTCTTCATCCTGCAGGCCACTAAAGATGCCCTATTGAGCAGCGACTAGGAGTATCTCAACAGGGAGGAGGTTTCAAATATTATTAATAATTTTAGAAATTTGGAGTCTCGTTTACACGTAGGGAACAAACACAGTATTGGATGACGCAGAACTCGTGTGAAATGGTCAAGTATTGGGGAGTAATTGCGACTTGTACAAATGAACAACTCTGACGTGTCAAGGACCAGACACTAGCGGCTTCCTGCGGCCAGACTTTGAGTGTCATCACACGTTAGTGTCATCCACGGCAGTGTGGAGTATTGGAACGTTCAGTGTTTGGCCAAACATTGATTGTCGTCTGACAGACAAGTGTAACGTTATTATTGTTTGTATTTGCATTCTGTTTTTAAAAATAATAATTAATTTGATAATGTGTATTTTATATCGTGCTAGACTTCATGCACAAGGTGCCTGCTCAAAGCACTATACTATTTTCACCCCGGTCATTAGATCAATGCAGGGGTGGATCCAAGGGGAGTGGGGGGTGGGGGCCTCACCCGGCTTGCGCCCCCCCCTCGACTTGGACAAGGTTGTTCAATAAACAT
>JAUTBZ010146660.1:0-11921 GCA_032361785.1 Lepetodrilus galriftensis
GATCTGCTCAAGCAAGCCAGACTTGGTGTGCATTTGGACGACAATGTCTTCCATGCCAGCAAGTTCTTCATCAGTGGCGTGAACGACCAGATCGGGACCCTCAGCGACGATGTTCAGATCGTCGTCAGTAATCAGGGTTGCGATCTCAACGATCACATGTTTCGCCGGATCGAGTCCGGTCATTTCTAAGTCCATCCAGGCCAGCACGGGTGACACACTACCCCTCGCTAGGGTCATGTGTCTGATGGATGTACCTTTACTCGCCCTTGACCCAGACCTTGCACCTCCTGCCCAGATGCGAGCCGGCGACGCGGCAGCAGACTTGCCGGCCCGACAAGGAGTCACCATTGGCCCCGGTGAGCGAGCTCTTGTGCCGACGGGTTTCGCCATTGCCGTCCCAGAACAGGCCTGTGGACTTGTGCTTCCCCGGTCAGGTTTGGCGCTGAATCATGGGATTACCGTGTTGAACGCCCCGGGTCTCGTCGACTCGGGATACCGAGGTGAGATCAAGGTGATCTTGTTGAACACATCCAGTGAGCCTTACACGGTTGAACGAGGCGACCGCATCGCCCAGCTCCTCGTTCTGCCCGCTCCGAGTTTCGCTTTGGTCGCCACCACCCAGTTGCCCGAAGCGCCCGATGACCGCGGTGCGGCCGGTTTCGGCAGCTCCGGTTAGCAGTCGTCCAGTAGGTCACCGATCTGGATGGTGATTCCCGTTGGGCTCACGGTTCTGTCGGTCTCCAGCGGGTCCATCGTTTGTTCTAGGGAACGAATCTGAGTCTTGTTCAGCTTTATCGCTGGGTTCACCAGTTCCAAACGGAGGCAAGAATCATTCCAGGAGCCAGTCAAGGTAATGGAACCTGACCCGCTCAAGGCCGTGGTTGCTTCTTCAACCGCCAGGCGGAGGCTTTCGACTTGAGCGACATCGAAGCCAAGCCGAAAGGCCAGACCAGCTGCAGCCACTCTCCCGACAGCGGCGAAGCCACTGGACGCGGGGAAAGTCACCCGCATCTGATCGTCAAACCTCCGGTCCATGACCCCTTACCTTAGAGGAGGTGTCACGAAAGAACGTCCGAGGCGCAGTCACCAAGGCGCGTCACGAGAAGATGTCACGCAAGACCGTGTCTGGGTCCTTGTCTGCCCGGATCCCGTCATAGCTGGGATGTCGCAGATGATGACCGACTTCCCATTCGGCGAATGAGACCTCGATCACAACCTTGGGGTCTACCCAGGTTGGCTCCTTGGCCAGGTCTGGTAGGGATTCAAATGGGCAGTCGGCGGTGGTCTGCACAAGGCCGAGGAGTTTGGCTCGTTCCGGATCGGTTAGCCCAGATCCGACCGCTCCGGCAAAGGTGAAGCCATTGGGACCATTAACCCCAACCAGAATCGAACCTATTGAGCCTTCCAGTGAGCCTGTTCCCCGCAGCCAGCCTCCTATGACGAATTCTTGTCGACGACGGATCTTGATCTTGATCCAGCTTGGGCTCCGAGTATCGGGCCGATAGGGGCTGGTGGTGCGCTTCGCCACGATTCCTTCCAAGTTTCGCGCTCTGGCTAGGTCCAGCAGAGCTTCACCGTTTGCCTCTGCGTGCGGCGGAACTTGCCAACCAGGTTCCTGGTCAATCAGCCCGCTAAGGAGTCGTCGACGGTCAAGGTAGGGAAGGGCAATAGTTTCCTGGCCGTCAATGCGCAATACGTCAAAGATCAAGAAGACGGTGGGGTGCGCTTGGAGGAGGGCGGCCGAGGGTTGCAAGGTGTGCATCCGTTGCTGCAGCCGAGAGAAGCTGGGCCGGTCAGCGTCAAAGACAACGATCTCGCCGTCCAGGACGGCATCGATACCAAGGTGACGCCCAAATGGTTCGAGCTCAGGAAAGCTGGATGTGATCACTCGGCCTGACCCAGATCGAAGTTCGACGACCTCATCAGCAATGCTGGCATGGAGCCGCATCCCGTCCCACTTCAGCTCAAAAGCCCAACCTTCTCCGTGCGGCATCGTGCCAGCAACAGCCTTCATGGGGCTGGTAAAGGCCGGGTGGCTACTGCCCAAAACGTTCTTCGATACTGCCCAGCCAGGCGGAGATTTCTTCAGGGGTCTTGCGATCGACCTCATAGAGCGCGTTCCAGCGGGTTCGACACAAGGGATGACACATCAAACGCAGATTGCGAAATACCGTGATCCGACCCGGGTCACCCTGCAGGGTGTTTATCAAACGGGACGATCCGTGAGTGGTGACGATTTCAATACGACGGATGTTCTTGAGAAGCCCTCGCAGATTCTTGTTGCCTTCGGGAAGCTCCCACGCAATACCGTTCATCCAGACTCGATCAAACCAGCCCTTGATTTCGGCCGGCTGGCCACCGTGCCAGGTGGGATGAACCAGAATCAGTCTGGTGGCCCACCGCAAGGCCTCGAAGTGTTCATCCAACTCGCCGGTCTCATTGGCGTGTTCGGAGTGATCAGATTTTGAGGCGTGGAAACGGTTCCACTCTTCCAAGGTCAAGACCGGATCGAAATCGGTGGCCAGGTTGAGCACCCGCGTGGGGGAACCGGCTTCGGTGAGCCCAGCAATCACTCGGTCCGCTGCCGCTCGACCCAGAGAGTCCTCCCGGGGGTGGTAGTGGACGACCAGTGTTTCCATTGAGCTGTTCTTCGCGCCTTGCCCCAAGCCTCGTCTCTGCTTCACAGCCCCAGTGGCACGGCCAACAAGGTCTTGCGCTTGTTGCTTCATAGCTGACTCATTGCCGTGGATACCTCGCCCAAGAACTCAGCTCGTTCTTCGGGAGTGGTGGCATCGATGGAAGCAAGGGCGAAGCGGTGTGACTTGCAGCGCCAGTGGCAGGCAAGGCGAAGGGTTCGGTGCACGGTTCGTCGTCCTGCATCACCGACCACCCGCATCATTAGAGGTGAGGCTCCGCTGGTGGTGACCGAAACAAGATGTCGAACGTTGCCAAGATTTGGTTTGATCTTGCCCGTGTCATCGTTCTTGATGAAGGAGACGCCGGGAAGCATTGTTCGGTCCAACCAGGCTTTCATGATGGCGGGGAAGCCACTCCACCAGGTTGGGTAGACAAAGACCAAGGTGTCAGCTTGACGGACTAGATCGATGTGGCTGGCTACTTGAGGGTCGGGATGCTCAGAAGCAATCGTGTAGTAGTCACGATGCTCCTGGTCGCTCATCTTTGCCCGATAGCCCAATTCATACAGGTCCACCACGTCAACCTCATGCCCACCAGATTGGAGACCTGCGACCGTTGCGTCACGTAAGGCTGCACTGAAGGATTCGGGATTGGGGTGGGCGTGAATGACTAGACAGCGCATGAGTTGGAACGTTAGCCGTTTGGCCCCGATAGATGAAGTTCGGCCAGGATGGTGGTGAGCAAATGAGGCTGGATGATCAGGGGTTGAACGAGTCGGCCAACACCGCTGGAAGCGGTCGTTGGTGAACAATGGTGAGGTGCGAGGTTGACCGAGTTATGGCCACATAGAGCAGGCTCAGTCCGTACTCCTCTTCCAGGATTCTGGCCGGCTCAACAATGATGACCGAATCGAACTCCAGGCCCTTGGCTTGCCAGGGTGTGAGGTGCTCAATTTCTGGTGGAAGGTCCAATCCAATGACCACCAGAGTTCCGGACTCCAGGCTGGCCCGTGCCTGTTCGACAATTGGGGCCAGTTCTTGGGCCACTGAGTGAACGGGAATGGCTTTGGGTTTGTGGCCAACAGAGCGAATGGATTGAGGTGCAGTTAGCTCGGGTGCGAGTTCGCTCAGAACTTTCGTCGCCAAGTCGTTGACTTCGGCTGGTGCCCGATAGTTGATGGTCAGTTCCTTGTAGGTGACATTCTTGATTGATGGCGGAAGATGATCGGCCCAGCGGCCCGGTTCGCCAATGGATCGTTGGGCCAGGTCGCCGACAACGGTCATGGACTCGCCGCGGGTTCGACGGGCCAACATGCGCCACTGCATGGGCGTCAGGTCTTGGGCTTCGTCGACAATGACATGACCAAAGCGCCATGACCGTTGCCCGGCGGCCAGCTCGGCCACACTGGCGGCACGGTCAATGGCGGCATCGACCTGGTCCAGTTCGAGCTCGGAGATTGGGTTGCCGTCACCGTCCAGGAGCGGGGCATTGTTGTCAGATGCCCGGATGATGCGATCGCTCATGCCCAATACCCGGTATCTCGTCGGCCATACCGGTCAAAGTCTGGGTCATCGAGGCGAAGCACCCCGGGATTGTCTAGGAGGTCTGGATGGTCTTGCGCACGAGCCTCGGAGCTGTCCAGGACCGATTGGGCATATTCGGCCCCCGGTTGAGGAATGGCCTGGACTGGACCAAGCTCGTCCTCATCATCGTCCAGCATGGCCAGTTCGAATTCGTCGATCTCGTCTCGTTCTCGTGTTCGATCTTCTTCGCTCTGACCACCGAGCGGTCCGCCGACTAGGTCAAGCAGCTCGTCCAAGAGGGGAACATCGGCGTTGGTCCAGCGCATCTGGTCCAGGGCTCGTTCGCTGACCCGGTCGCGTTGGAGGGCAAGAACTTCTGTTTCGCTGAACCCGGTGTTTCTGGCCGCAAGCTTGAGTAGGGCTCGGGATCCCAACAGGTCATTGAGCGCTTGCTCAGGAGTAAGCGGTGGCCAGTGGCGCAGGAGGAACTCTTCGACCAGATTGTCCGAGCGAAAGCTGTCTCTCGCATCGTCCAGGTTGGAGAATGCTGGATCGTGGACAATGGCGGACAGGGCCTCGATCAGTTCTCGGCGGAAGGTGTTGGCTCCGGCATTGTGATTCGGTTCCCGCTTGGCCCGTTCAAAGAGTGCCGTCAAGGTTGGCTGGTCCATGTGTACGCGGTTGGCCCCGTACCAGACCCGGAGGTAGGTTTTGGGCTGGCGTTGCCGATCCTGAACCGCGTTGGCCAGGAGGGGAGCCATGTTGGCCTGGCCCTTGATTTTGGTGACGGCTGGGTCTTCGGACTGGCCAATCAGGATGCCGGGGTAAAGCTTTTCGGCAGTAACAGACACCACCCCGGTCTCACCCAAGGAGGGGAGCACCCCGGCGATATAGGTCAGAAACTCACTACTTGGTCCGACGATGAGCACGCCGGATTCGGAGAGGATGTCTCGCTGGTCATAGAGCAGGTAGGCGGCCCGGTGCAGAGCGACCACGGTCTTCCCGGTTCCCGGTGCGCCTTGTACGACGAGGGTGCCATTGCTGGGAGCGCGCACAACGGCATCTTGCTCGGCTTGGATGGTGGCAACAACCGAACGCATCTGGGCTTGGGTCGGAGCGGTGACTGCAGCCAGGATTGCGGCCTCGCCTCGCAGGTCCTTAGCCGAGAATGCTGGAGCCTCATTGCCGGATTCGGCGGGGTCACCGAGATGGCTGAGCTCGAAGAGTTCGTCGGAATAGTCAACCAGCTCATTGTCGGCGTAGTGGAGATGGCGGCGGTGGCTGACCCCCAGCCGCTCCAGTGGGGTTGCGCGGTAGAAGGGCATGGCGGCGGCCGCCCGCCAGTCGATCAAAAGCACATCGTCTTCATCCAGCACCGTGAGACGGCCGACCGAAGTGCGGGTTCCATCCTCATCGGTGGTGTGGCCAAAGGTCAAGGCCTGGCCCATTGCTTCCAGTTCGGCTGCTCGACGGAAGCCAATCATGGCTCGGGCAGAAGTTTGACGAACCAGTGCGGCCCGGACCGCAGTATCGGCTTCGGCGTCCTCGTCCACAATGTCGCGGATGCCTTCTTCGGATGCTTCGGCTGCCTCCGAAGCAAGAGACTCTGCCTGGCGACGCGCCCGGTCCAGGTGGGCGCCATGAACGGCCTGGACATGGCGAAGCTGGTCCTGTTCGGCCAGGAGTTCGGGTGACGGGTCGATCTTGACAGTCTAGGAGCGGTCTACTTTGGAGACGCCTAGTGGACTACCTGAACACCGATCGGACTGAGTGGATTGTTAGCCAACTAACCAGTCTGGCGTTGTCAAGGGTCAACCTCAGGCGGGGACCAGGCGAACTTGGAAGATGGTTGGCCAGAGCTTGCCGGTGAGGTAGTAGGTGTCGCTTCCCGGGTCATAGGCCACCCCGTTGAGGGCGTGATCAAGGTCCTTTGGGACCCCTTCGGGACGGAGTGAAGCGGCGTCGATTACGGCATCCAGTTTGCCGGTTGCGGAATCAATCACCATCAGCTGTTCCCAGCCCCAGACATTGGCGATGACCTGGTCGCCGACACACTCCAGCTCGTTCAAGTTGACAATTGGCTGCCCATCTCCGGCCGTCACCTGGACTGAGCCGGTGGTTTCGAATGTGCCGGGATCATGGAAGGTCAAGGTGTTGGTGCCATCACTGCGGATGAGCTTTTCGCCGTCGAAGCAAAGACCCCAGCCTTCGCTGTCGTAGGAGAACTCGCTGGAGACGGCGAGTGAGTCGCCGTCACCGACCAGGGCGCGACCGGCCTGCCAGGTCAGCTGGATGAATTCACCGTCGACCAGGGCGATGCCTTCGGCAAACAGTTCGGGATCCTGGATCTGAACTGTTGACTGGATTGAGCCGTCTTCGGCGTCGATCCACGATCGGGCCGATTCGCCCCGCTGACCCTGGCTTTCCAACAGCCGCCCCTCCTGGAAGACCAGACCTTGCACATAAGAGGTTTCATCGTGGGGAATTTCGTTGATGACTTCAACCCTGAGCTGGCCGCGGAGGGCCTCCGGCTGCGGGGTTGTTGTTGATGAAGAAGTAATGCTGTCGGTAGTTCCGGTGACTGTTGTTGGTGCTTGCTCAAATTCTGTCTCAACCGCGGCCGAAGCTCCCTCGTTTTCCAAGGGTGAGGACGTGGCGTTATTGCTGCCACAGGCGGCAGTACTGAAGGTGATCCCTGCCGCGACGACAAGAGTTCTGAAGAGCGGCCATTGCATTGTTGCAACCGTAGCCCCAACCCCACCCACCGTAGATGTCAGGGGTGCCACCTTGGCAAGAAGAACGATGGGAAACTGAGCAGATGCGGATTCGTGAGTTCACTCCGGCTGATCAAGAAGCGGCCGCAGCCGTGATTCAGGCTGGCATGGGTGATCGTTGGGGTGACGACTATGACCCGACCTCAAATCCAGACCTGCATGACATCGAGGCCAGCTACATGACGAATGGCCGTGTCTTTCTAGTGGCCGAGATGATGGATGGTCTGATTGTGGGGACGGGAGCCCTGGTCCCAGAAGGACGAGGGGTGTCTCGGATACTGCGAATATCGGTTAGCCGGGACTGGCGGCGCCAGGGCATCGCAAAAGCCCTCGTGGCCGAACTGCTGGCCGCTGCCCGAAGGGCTGGGTCGACAAAAGTTGTTGTTAGCACCGATACGCCCTGGCTTGAGGCCATCGCCCTGTATGAGGCAACGGGCTTCATCGTCACAGGAACCGATGACATTGACACCCACTTCACCCTCGAGCTCGGATGAGTCGCTAGGTTCGACACCAATCCATGAATAGCCACGCCCTTGCCTGGTTGGTCGAATTGACAACCATTTCAAGAACAGGAAAACACCAGGTTCCGGTACGGAATTCTGTTTAGTATCGAAGGGTGAACATTGAGAACCTGCCATTTGGCATTACGGAATGGGACAAGGTCGAACCAACAACTCACCCTGGGGTCACCGGGCGTGCCTTGTGGCGGACAAAAGAGTTCGGCGATATACGAGTCCGGATGGTTGAGTATTCACCCGGCTACCTGGCCGACCACTGGTGTAGTCGGGGCCACATTCTCCTCTGCCTAGAAGGAGAGCTGACTACCGAACTTGCTGATGGTCAAGATGTGACGCTGCGGCCGGGTATGAGCTACCAAGTAGCTGACAACGCTGAGGCCCACCGCTCGTCGACCAAGATCGGGGCCAGGTTGTTCGTTGTTGATTAGTCCTTAGCCAGAGCTGCTCGCGATGTCTCTCGGATCCGGCTAGATCTTCTGGACATTCTCGCGAGCGACCCAGACCGTGCCGGTTGGACCGTCCAACTGAACGACTGCGGTCTGGTCGATGATCTTGACCGCCAAGACCTTGCTGGCGTACTTGCGAGGCATCATGGTTCCGTCATCAAGCTTGGTCTTCTGCAATGTGCGTACAAGGTCACCCTCGTTCGCACTGTTGTCTCCCAAGAATTCCAAGATGACTAGGGCTACTACCGGATTGATGACTACGGCAATAAGGAGGAAAGCGTTGTAGCTCCGTCCCTTCCGCTGGGCGCGCATGGCGACCCAATGGTTCAGCAGGAGGTAAGCAATGATGAAGGCGAGGATCAACAAGATGATGAGAGCTTCGTTCACCTCCTCATGATGACAGAGTTACCAGCCGGTGTCTGGTCCGAGATTGCGTCAGCACCACTGATTCCTGACAGACTGAGGACATGGTGATGACTGAACAGACTGCGCTTGACGGACCCGCCCTTCTGGCTGAGGCCAGCGACCTGCTGCCCGACATTGTCGATCTGCGTCGGCGGATTCACGCCGAACCAGAGATTGGCCTGGACCTCCCCAAAACCCAAGAGAAGATTCTGGCTTCGCTCGCCGATCTTGACCTTGAAATCGTTACCGGCAAGGAGACCTCCATGGTGGTCGCCACCTTGCGAGGATCCAGCGAAGGCCCGACGCTGCTACTTCGTGGCGACATGGACGCGTTACCCATGCCCGAAGACACTGGCCTCCCCTTCGCCAGCGACTACCCCGGCGTGATGCATGCCTGTGGCCACGATGCCCATGTTGCCATGCTTGCCGGAGCAGCACATTTGCTAGCGGCCCGTCGAGACGAGCTGAAGGGCAACGTCAAGTTCTTCTTCCAGCCCGGCGAAGAGGGGTATCACGGAGCCGAGTTCGCCATCAAGGAAGGTCTCTTAGAATCACCCAAAGTAGACGGCGCCTTCGCGCTGCATATCGCCCCCAATATGACCTCTGGAGAACTGGCAACCAAGCCTGGACCCATGTTGGCTGCCGCCGATGAGATCGCCATCCGAGTGGTCGGAGCCGGCGGCCATGCGTCCATGCCTCACATCGCGGTGGACCCAGTACCGGTGGCCTGTGAGATCGTTCTGGCTTTGCAATCCCATATCACCCGCACCGTCGACGTGTTCGTGCCTGCCGTATTGACGATTGCTTCCATCCATGGCGGAACCGCCTATAACGTCATTCCCGAGGACGTGAATCTGCTTGGCACACTTCGCACCGTTTCGGCCGAGTCCCGAGAGTCTCTTCATGATTCACTCGAACGAGTGGCCCAAGGTGTTGCCGCCGCCCACGGATGCTCGGTCGAAGTCACCATCAAGAAGGGCTACCCGCCCACCATCAACGACCCGGAGTTCACTGCTATGGCAGTTTCCATTCTGTCGGAGACGATCGGTGAGACTCATCTGATGGATGCCCCGATCATGGCGGCAGAAGACTGGAGCTACATTTTGCAGAAGGTTCCCGGCTGCATGGCCAGCATTGGAGTCTGCCCTCCCGGTGTCAGCCCAGACGCTGCCCCGGCCTGTCATTCCAACCACATGATTCTGGATGAGGAAGCTATGGCTGTTGGTATTGCCAGTCATGCCGCCATCGCCCTGTCTTACCTCTCGTAATACCTGAGCGATCAAGATATGAACGAGGTTCAGGCAGGCCAGCAAGTCGCTGCTGAAGTTGTGCGCTTGCATGAGTTCTTTGGTCGCTGGTTGGGAGGAACCAGTGGGACCCATGACGGGGTAGGCAAGGAGGAGGACTGGGCGAACTTCGAGGCCTCACTCCACCCCAACTTTGAGATGGTTGTACCGAGCGGCGACACCCTCACTTGTTCGGAACTGTTACAGAGTTTCAAGCCTGCCTTTGGAACCAGGCCTGGATTGAGGATTGAGATACGCGAAACCAAAGTCCTGGATGTGAACGGTGACTCGATCTTGATGCGCTACCAAGAATGGCAAGAGTTGGCGGCTCCTCTGATTGATAGCGACGGGGCGGATGAAACCAACACAACTACTGCCCGGGTTTCCATGGCTCTACTTCAACGCTCAACCAAGGCTCCAGCCGGTTGGCAGTGGCTTCAGCTACAGGAAACCTGGCTGGCTGTTCAGTAGGCCATGAAGCTTGTTCCCGTGAGGGCCTCTAGTTTGTGAAGCGAACTTCGAAGAGTTCTGGCCACCGCTTGCCGGTCAGGAAGAACGAGTCGCTCTTGGCTGAGTAGGCAATGCCGTTCAGGACGTCGTCACTCGCTACTCCGGCAGGAACCAGAGATGATGCGTCGACCCAGGCAACGACCTCGCCGCTGACAGGGTCGATGCGGAGGATCTCATCAGAGAGCCAAACATTGGCCCAGACAAAACCGTCAACACATTCAAGCTCGTTCAGGTTGACAACCGGCTGACCGTCACGGGTTACCGAAACAAACCCAACTGGCTCAAACGTGGTGCGATCTCGGAAGGTGAGGGTGGCAGTGCCATCACTCATGACGAGCTGAACTCCGTCGTTGCAGATTCCCCAGCCTTCGCCGCTGTAGTCAAAGGTGTTGACTTCCTCCAGAGTCTTGGCGCTTCGGACAATGGCCTTGCCTTCGCGCCAAGTCAGCTGCACAAACGTGTCGCCAACGTTGGCGAGACCCCCGCCGAAGAGTTCATCACCCAAGTCGACAGCTGCCAATGGCTCCGGGGTCCCAGCGGTATAGCGCCGTACTCCGGATGCTCCGTACAGGCCGAGGCTTTCGACCAATTCGCCGTTGAAGCTGGCCAAGCCCTGAGTGAAGGCCGAAGTGTCGTGGGGGAAACGGTTGAGAACGTCCAGCTGGAGTTCGCCGACGAGGCTGGCTGGTGCGGTGGACGTCGTGGTGGTCTCGGCTGTTGATGTTGATGTCGGTTCGTCGTTGGCGGTGGTTGACGTACCCGAATCGGCCGTTGTCGCTGAGTCCGAATCAGTCGTTGGCGTGTCGGCTAGGCCAGTCTCCTCGGCGGGGATGGTCGAGGTAGTTATCTGAACGGCCGCTGAACCCGCGGTTGAAGGCTCAAGCCGTGAGCAACCGGATGCAACCAGGATGACGCCAAGAGCGGCAACTGACAGTATTCGAGAACGGATGGGGATCACCCGCCCAGAAGTCTGGCCTTGGCTGCCCTGCTGCGTTCCAGAAGGGCAGCAGGGATGATGCTGGCAACGCCACCGTCACCTTCGCCAGAGGAGGATTCGACCGCTGGGGCTTCCTCGACGGGAGGTCGGTTGGCTTCTTCTATCCTGTTGTTCTCGCGCTCTTGCCATGCGTGTACGTGGACTGGTCGGACGAGATCGTTGTGATCGATCTGGCCAAGCAGCTTTCCGTCCTCGAAACGAACCCAGTAGCGAATCCACTGCTTGCCACCGTTGTAGTCCGAGAGTCCATTGACCAAACGAACCTTGCCAACGGTGCCGATTGGCGCGCCCCGAAGTGGTCGAGCGGCAACCACGCGCTCACCCGTTCGGAAGGGCGTATCCAGCTCAAGCACCTTTTTGGCCATGCGGCAGACTATCGCCACCGTGCATGACATGAGTAACTTCACACATTTCGCCAACTAACTCGAGTTTCACCGCAGGTGAAGACGTGCCCCCGGTGGGATTCGAACCCACGACCAATGGATTAAAAGTCCACTGCGCTAACCAGACTGCGCCACAGGGGCGAGACGAGACTATCGGCCACAACAGCAAGCGACGCCCCAGCAGGTTGGTGGGCATCCCGCGAGTAAGAGTTTTTTGCCAGTGGCTCCGCTCAGGCAGTGACCGATGGCAACATGTTGGACAATGCATCGTCGCTCCCGTCCTCCAACCACAGTACTTTTCGCTGCTGCACTTGTGCTCGGCCTGTTCCTGTCGGCATGTGCGGAGATCGGCGAACCAGAATTGGGTGCCGATCCGGGTCTATCGGTAACCACAGCACAGGGACAGGTGAGCGAGGAGGGTGAGGAACAGCCTGACGGAGCT
>JAUTBZ010146671.1:0-27181 GCA_032361785.1 Lepetodrilus galriftensis
CGATAGCTAATACATTGCTAAGAGAGTGCTATGGTCCCTTAGCGGCTAAGAGAGCTTCGAGAAACGATACCCAGGCATGCACCATGGTTTTACTGTAGTAGGAAATGACATCAAGTTTCAGTTACTGGGATGGGTTGTTTCGTGAACTGGAGGAATGATTGATAACCCTCACGGACTTTGCGTTGACGGATTGTATTTCCATTTTGCCTCTGTGTTATTGCCATTGATGAGGATTTTGTCTCAGACTTCACAAGCAATCTGAAGGAGATGGAGACACTTTATAGAACATAAACAGTTTCAATTCTCTATGCAATCAAGGCTATTCTTAAATGAACAAATCTTTGTAAACACATGTTATGATAGACTATGGAGCCCATGTTATGATAGACTATGGAGCCCATGTAACATATGTAACCTAAAGTCAGATATTAAGTTACAGAAGTTGGTCATAATTATAGGTGATACGTGCAATTAGCATGTTTTCCTTTTTCTTTAATACACTGAATTACATGGTTTTACATCCATGTGAAGATGTCTTTCTTATGTTGTTCTTATGCTTTTGAAATATCCGTTTGATAACACTTGTGTGTTCTGGTAATCCATACTTGCAAATATGAATGTCACCATAACACTAATTCAAGTGTCTTGCCACTTTATACAGAGATTCATTTCGATGCTGAACCATAAATAAACATATTGATCCACTTGAAATCAGTTGTCTGGCACTATCCTGAATTACTGTTTGACTAATCACTGGCTGTTTGACTGATCACTTGGGTTTGACATTGATCACCGGCTGTTTGTAGCAAATCACTGGCTGTACACACTGTTTGACAAAACACTAGCTGTTTTATTGATCATCACTGTGACTGATAACTGGCTGTTTGACTAATAGTCACTGGTTGTTTGACCAATGACTGTCTGTTTTACTAATCACTGGATGTTTGACAGATCACTGGCAGTTTAACTAATAGTCACTGGTCTTTTGATCACTGACTGTTTGTCTACTCACTGTAACAATCACTAGCTGTTTGACTGATCACTGAATATTTGACTGATCACTGAATGTTTCACTGATCAATGGCAGTTTAGCTAATAGTCACTGGCAGTTTGACGGATCACTGGCAATTTGACTGATCACTGGCAGTTTGACTGTTTATTGGCAGTTTGACTGATAGTCACTGGCTGTTTGACTGATCACTGACCGTCAGCTTAGGATACAAGTTGTCCATGAGTGGATACCCTGAACTGTCACCCCCACTGCCACTGTTCTTGAAAGTCAGCAATGTGCGCGGCGTCTTTGAAGGTTTGCGCCACAGCAGACGCTTGAGCTCGTGTCTGAACCTGTTCCCGGTCAGACAGTACAGACAGAAGTTGATGGCGTGGTTGGTGTAGAAGAGGGTGTAGCAGACCACGCGCACGAGCTTCAGCTGGGCTTCCTGCTCCACAGAGTCCGACCTGGGAGCGAACACCATGAACAGAGCACTCGGCATCGTAGTCAGCATCCAGGCGAAGGAGATACTGAGGAGAGTGACCGCCAGCTTGCGGTGGGCCGACCGCATCTGCTGGTCATCACGGGTCATTGTGCTGGTCAGGATCTGGCGGTTCTTCAGCAGGTTGATGATGATGAGGACATTGAACAGCAGGAGCACGGTGAAGGGCAGGAAGGAATAGCAGACAAAGTTTGCCCACGACAAGTACTTGCAGACAATCCGGGAGTAATCCTTGTAGGGGACGCACATCAAGGTGGTGTGACTGAGAGAGGAGGAGGGTTCGCTTCTCAGCTCGGCTGTCCAGAGCACCTGGCAGTTGACGAGGACGAACAGCGCCGCGATGACCAGCGTGCAGAACTTTGCGCGGGACACGCTGCACATGGTTCCGGCCTTGAGCGGGAACCAGACCGCCAGGAACCGCTCTACCGTCACCGCCACAATGATCCATGCCGAGAAGTGCGTGAAGAAGTACGTGAGGAACACGGTGATCTTGCACGATGCCTGCGACACGTGGAGGAGCTCGAAGCCGGACACGGTTCTGAGCCAGGTTTTGAAGGTGCTGATGTACAACACTGTGGTGTCGGCCACTGCCAGCACGGCCAGGTAGAAGCAGGTGGAGGTCTGCCGCATCTCGCGCTGACACATGATGGCCAGGCTGAGGCCATTGCCCACAGTTCCCAGGAGGATGATGACCGGGAACATCCACTGGATGAGGGATATGGCCACCTGGTAGTCTCTCTGCTGCTCCATCAGCTGCAGGAAGCTGGGAGGTGCTCCTCCTCCTCCTCCTCCAGAGGAGTTGGTCCAGGAGGAGTTGGTCCAGTTGGACATCTTGCTACCGATCAGAGGAAGGTCTTCGGGGGCAAAGACCAGACTGTTCGGGACGGGATCTGTTGTCACTGGGGCTGGCGTTGTCATGGTGACTGTCACGCTGTAGCTTATTTTCTCAAAGTGGCTTCACTTGAACAGACACTTCATCTGAAAGAGAAATCAATTGTACAGTCATGTAAATATTTATTCCAATTATGGCAAGAATTTTTCGATATATCCTGAACTGTTTCATGAAAGGGTTTTACAGGTAGTCCAGGCATAACTTGAGGTTTGCGACATGGCTGTAGTAAATGTATGATTTATGCTCGGACTACAGTACAACCCTGTCCTGAAATGCAGGTGTGATTTATAAATACAAAATTAATTAACTTGGATCTTTTGAAAATCAACGAGTTGTTCATTCTTGTTCCTGTTCAGCCATGTGCCAACTAGATACGTTTACATATTCTGTATCAGTGTGGTGTCTGGTGAACAGGTCTGCAGCCAACTGTATATCCAGATCAGGTGAATGTATACATAGTATAATACAAGCATTAGCTGGCCTTTTCCTGTAGTTTTAATTGAAGCTACCTGAAGCAACACATTGTCTTGGCATGCAGACAAGCGTATTAATTCCTCTTGCAGGCCCTTGACATTAAATCATTCCTCGAAGGGTAGTATCGGCTTTTAATGAGAGACAGAAACTCCATGCAATTTACATGGTTCCGTGGCAAACATGAAAAGGAAGTAAAGCTGGGATAAAGGACGTCACAAGCACGATTTGTTTATCCCCGAGAATTGCGGAGGTTGGGAGGAGTGTTTGCATTGAGGTCTGGGCTTCCGTGGGATAAGTGCTCTGTCTAGGTCTTTATACAAGGCCATTAGCAGTCAGGAAGCTGACAACCACAGCCTACATATTTGTACGCTTTCGATGCATTTGATCACTATGTGTCAAGGTATTTTGGATACTGTCAGTAGCGATGTAGGCATGTGCTCTAACCCAGTGTACAATATTACCTGCGTATGTACGTGCAATTACTGTAGATATTTAAATGTATGTGTACATTCTAATGAGTTATTACTGCAAAGTGTCTTGGACACATTATATGTCTTTTATCACGAGTTATTACATCAAATCATTACTAATCGACCTGGTGCCTTTGAATTGGAATACAAAACATTCATTGATCTTTCTACTTTTATTGTTGATACAGATAGAGTAAACTAATCTGGGATTCTGTCATGGATAAACTTCTACTTCATGTTCTGTTTCAAGTGCTTTCATAGTTAATTGTGTCTATTATATGTAAACTTGGGAAATTGAAATGGAATTGGTATCTTTGTTACGACGTAAGTTGGAAATAGTATTGTTTACATTACAAATACACCATATCAAGAAAGCATTGTAAAATTGATGAAGTATTTATATTATAAAATTGCTTATGGATATTTTTCAAACTGTAGTTTGTTGTAAGAAATTGGTTTGAACACATCCACTGTTATACTTTTCAACTGATTAATTGATTGCTTTGCATTGCTTTGGGAATCTTTCACCCATTTGTTGTGATAGTTTTCTACAATCATAAAGAATATATTAATAGCAAAATCATAGTTTAAATAATAGCTTGTCACCCGATAATTCAATTATGAATATTTGTTCTTTTAAAGAATACTTTTATTTCTTTGACATTTGCCCCCGATTTTTCAAATATTTAAAACTCTGATCTGAGATTTCTCCTGAGATGCAGTTTTCAGTTAACAATTGGAACTGATTTTGTTTCAATAATAAAAACTGCTGTGTTTAATTAAAATTACACTCTCACACGCATACAATTGTAAAAGAATTATCTGCACATAATATAAATCACAACATAAAAAAAAGCACATAAACCATGAACATATTTAAAACCAGTGGGATATTCAGAAAACGTACAGCTTGTTTCCCAGTCTATTTAAGAAGTAGACAAATCCAATGTACATTCTTTCAGGTAAAATATGTTTGACCATGAAATATATATTGTATGCCTTTAAAAAATCAGACACTGATGTTTGTGAGTCAAACAAGGCTAATGCTGATTCTTTTAAGTTTGATCGTGCCTGATTTGTATGCCTTTATATTTTAATACTACTTTTAACAAATGTATGACAAGTGTATGACAAACATACGATAAAAATACATCAAATGTATGACAAATGTACGACAAGTGTTTGACAAACATTTGATAAACTTATGACAAACATACGAAAAACATGACAAACACACTTGTCAGCCACTCAGCAAACAGGACATCTATATCAGCCGATACTCAGCCAGATATACAAGGCTTCTCCAGCTGGTCTGTACAATGGAATCAGTTGTACAGTCTGTGTTTACTCTCCAAGACGTCTGGTCTGCCAGGTTTACACTTGGGCCAACCCCTTGCCCCATCCCCTCCCATTCCCTCCCATCTGGTTATCGAGTAAAACACTTCACACTGAAGCACTGTTGAAGTAGTGTGTCTAGTGTTGTGCTGTCCAATGATTTAACATATTGAGAAAGTATTTATGTGTTACTTTAACTCTTTCCATGTTGGAGGCAACTGGAGTAGCCCTAAAGAACAGTGTCTGTGCTTAATCCAGCGGAGAGAGGATTAGTTAAATTTGAAGTTTATATCTTTTAAATTTTACTTTTCGTGCATTGACAGTTGGATTGAATGATGACGTTTTAATGATTTATTACATATTTATTATATTTTACTTGCCATATATTAATTTGCCATTAACTGATTTCAATAAGCGGCTTAGAGATAATGCGCTTAGTTTTTATTTTGATGAATCTTGGTTTAAGTTACTGTAATATGCAGTTATCATGTTTGATCATCAATATTAGTTTGCACTTTCAGGTTTATATTAAAAATATCAAATTTTCTATGAACTCGCCCAAATCTAATCTCTATATTATCAATATTTCTGTGGTATTGGTCCAAATCCAATCTCATTATTCATCCAATTTTCTTTTTAGTCCTTGCCAAGTCTAATCCATATCCTCTGGTAATATGAAGGCTTTTATTAATAACTCCAGAATTCTGAGAACTGTAGAGAATTGCATGTTATTTCAGTTTAATGGTATTCCTTTCTTTTCATGTTCCACTTTGGTACTGCTCTTCTCGAAATAGCAGGCTTGTATCTGCCTGTCAGTTTCAGCTTTGGATAATGTCAACACGAAGCTTAATACCGTATGTACAGAATAATTAACATCCAATTTGAAAGTCGAGAGATCTACGTTTTCTTTTCCATCTCGGTAAGCAAACTAAAGAAGAATCGGAGATAGGCTTAATGGAAATAAATTCAGTTTGGCATTTGTACCAAATTTGATTCAAATAGCATGTGTACTGCAGGAATTTAAGTTGATGTACTTATCTTGTAAAGTTTAAGGGTAAGATGTTTGTGAATAGTCATATTTGTTGAAATTTGAATTTGAAATTAAAATATTTGCCTCAACATGTAGAATAATATAATGAATGTTAGTAATATGCATCAAGCTTTTTCAATCACAACCAAAATAGAAAACAAATTAACCATAAAACTATTGTGTCATCATTTTCTGTAATTACCTTATCTGATTGAATTAGTATTTTTCGTCGCAGTCGGATATTTCACCAAAACATGACAATTTACTCATCTAAGAGGATATTGCCTATATAATCTTAAATACAGAATGTACAAAATAATATATTTAACATTTTCTTATCAGAATTACCATATTCAAATATACTTAAATGTAGTTGAAATTACACAATGCCATGAATTGAAATGAAATCTGACTTACCTCGTGACTTGTGTGTCATATTTTAATATTGCACGCATTTTTTACTCGCACCATCACCAGCAATCCCACCGGTTCTTGACCTCTCTCTTCAGATGAACGTGGTACGACGGCACTTGTACGATATCATTCCCATCTTGTATGTCCTCCCTGTTGAGAATTACTCACCACCATTCTGTCATCAATACATCCCTTCACAGGAAATAGTTTTTACCAGTATTGACAGTAATGTACCATTTAGCTCAATTCTGAATGGTTTCTCCAGCATAAACTCATCATACCTCAAATTAACTCACAAGTCTTTCAATCAGTTTTGATAAATACACCTTGTTGTGAGTATGGCAATGATTACATTCCGTGTCTTGTAACGTCCAGTAAGGTTGAGTGGTGCATTCCGTGTGTACCTGGCCAGGTGTGTAGCTATCTCGGGCAGCAGTGTAACAGCAGTTGGTTCAGTCGTAGGTTTATCATTGCAGTGCGGTTCAGTGGGAGGATTGTCGGCCTGGGCAGTCCAAGCGAGCACAGCATTGATTGGTTACTATCAGAATCCCGTCTTCACTGGCATTCCCTTCCTGGTATTTGTCCCTGCCTAGGTGTGTGGCTGTCAGGCTTGAGAAAGAAGACGTGCCTCGTTTCAAAGAAGGACGGAAAAACTGACGTAGTTAGGAAAGGTTGTGTTAATTGCACTATGTGATAGCGGTATTATGTACTATGTGATAGTGGCATTGTGAGCTATATTATAGTTAGTGGCATTGTGCACTATATTATAGTTAGTGGCATTGTGCACTATATTATAGTTAGTGGCATTGTGCACTATATGATAGTCAGTGGCATTGTGCATGATGTCCGTTTTAGCTACTGATATTGTTTACTAGACATATCCAGGTTTCTTTTTCAACAACAATTGTACACCAGGAAGCAGAATGTCTACTGACTACTATAATCATTATCATTTCAAATGTCAAAATAAATGTTAGGAAATGTATCTTTACATTGCAAATGCCTTTAGCCAGCAACCTTTCACCATCCATCTCCTTGAGAAGCCATTGTCAGATCTTTTTCTTGGTCACCTTAGAAACCATTCCATCTTCCGCTCATTAACAATGGTGTTGGGTTTTTGTCATGTTCTGTGTGAAGCCTCCTGCGCTTGAAGGCCAGTGAGAGACAAATACTGATTTAAATTACATCAAACTTGAGTATTTTTAACATAAAAACTTCACCTCGCACGATACATTTATTCACAGAAAGTACATGCTCTTACTTGTTCTATCTTTAAGCCCCGATAAAGATGAATTTTTCATATGCCAGCACAGAAAATGCTTTTGATCTTTAACTCTACATTTTATATACGAAGTGTAGTGGTAGTTAATCCTTTCTTCTGGTGGCCGTATAGAAATGACGGTCTTCCTAGCGGGTATATATTGCTCTTCGTCATAAAAACCTGATAAAATGTCTATCCATGCTACACCTGCAGTTCGGACAACAGGCCATAAATTCAGCAATAAAACTACCCTTTTTTGTTTGTTGCACGATGTCAATGGGATAAGTGCACCTGTTCAGAAAAGTATTACCATTGAAACTGTGATATTGGGCCTTATGGCCAATACTGTGAGATGTCTGAGAGACATTGGTAAACACACAAAGTTCTGTGTTTCTCGGTTACCCTGATAGTAGGGTGAAGAGCACATGAGGTGATTGTAGAATCCGTCGTGATATCGCCACCCCCTATACATTTCCAGGAGCTTTTTGAGTAGCTGATTGTATGATATCTAATTGCTAAAAATGACCTCCACGGTCAGTTCTAATTAATTACGCTAATTAATATTGACTTAATTATTACTTGATCTGTTAGAATAAGGATTTCATATTTTAGCATTTCAATGACTGTACGCACTTATTTTATTTAAATTGAACAAATAATAATAATAATAATAATAATAATAATGGCTACATATAGTGTGCCAAATCTACCCCCTAAGCCATGCTCAAAGTGGCCCATTATTATTCCCAGGCAATGGATCAGTGTGCGCTCAGTGTCCCTTCTCAGCTCCATAGGCAGTATACAACCCAAGCTGCTGTTATCAGTCTACAAGTTTACTATTCACATGACCATGTCATAATAATCATGGCAGTCGTGACAAAATTAGATCCACCTCTTAATTACAACAAGCTCATAATTATTAACAAACACAATATTCATTTATGAATAACAGCATACAATTTTGCCTGACCACATTTTGCCTGAAATGTTTCAGATCATAGCCTCGGAGCCGTCCAACATTTCCATGAAGTTGCGGATGTTCACGTCGCACATCTGGAACCTGTGGGACCTGCTGTCCATCTCCATCTTCATCATCGGACTCATCCTGCGCCTCAACAAGGGCTCGCTGAAGGCCGGCCATCTCGTGTACACCGTGGACATCGTCCTGTGGTTTGTCCGCATCATCGAGAACCTCAGCGTCAGCAAGTACCTGGGGCCGTACGTCAAGATCATCGGCAAGCTGGTCAGTGCAGGGTCCACCCACTTACTTTCATGGATAATCCCTTTTCAAATATTGACATTCATCAAACCTAGAATTTTTTAATTTTTTATCATATTTTTGTAGGATGCTGGAACACGAGTAAAGCAATACTGGCATTTTGAAGATTTGGTCAATTCATGAAAGTTTTTGCCAACTTACCAATATTATTTCAAGTGATAGTATAAATGGTCAAAATCATACAAGTTATCTTGTTTGTTGTGTACAATTGTCCTCCTGTCATCACATATACAGTAGGTGAAAGATTCCTACATAAAATAATAAATCACTTGCTGTCACCTTCAGTAAGCCAATAACGTTTCTTGTTGCTTTCAATTCAAGCCCATGTGAGCCGTATATTTGTTTTGGTATTTCTTTCTGGCACAATATGATCATGCCTTCCATATTTCTTTATATTCACGTATGGGTGAAAGATTCCCGATCTGACATAATACAATAACTCGCTCCATCTTTCCTTGCAGCTGAAAGACATGGCGTACTTCATCATCATCCTGTTCATTGTGGTGACGAGCTTCGGTCTGGTGCGGCAGTCGGTGCACGGCCAGAGCAACTCGGAGGAGGAAGTGGACTGGAACCGCGCCCTGAGGAACGTCTGGTTCTACCCCTACTGGATGATATACGGAGAGCTGTTTGCTGACGAAATAGACCGTGAGTACCAACAACTGATGTCACTGATCCTTTGAAATACGAGTGTTTCGGTTCTGTAACCCTCTCCCTGCTGTATTAGACACAGACACAGCTTATTTTGGCATTGCTGGTTGTCTCCAGCATGTAGAGGGTTAAAGAGCACTTATTTGTAGACCGTCTTTGTTTTCAAATGGCTCCAGCTATTTAACTTTTTCTGCTGGATGAGACACAGGCACTGCTCTTTTAGGCATCTCCGGTTGCCATCAGCATGGAGAGGGTTAAAGTATACTTTCCTCTGCTATTAAAGCCAATGTGTTGTTAATGTTTACAATTTTATTATTTTGGCTTTTTAGTTCAACTAGAAATATTATATGTTGCCCAATTGTTTCTAAAAGTGTCTGGTGATTGTATGTTTCAGCGTGCGGCAATCCTAACTCTGAGGAGTGTAAGAACACGTACGGGTCGTGGGTGGCGCCGGCTATCATGTGTGCATACCTTCTGGTAGCCAATGTCCTCATGGTCAATCTGCTCATTGCCAGGTTCAAGTAAGTGTCCAACCCTATTCATTTTATTTACTTTTACCAGGCTTTTACATAGGATAATTGTATGTTTGCCCAATTCTGTATAATAGTAATTCTTATTAGTCGACTCAACATACAGAACCAGAATTCACTCATTCTTGACCAAAGAAAATGGTTTATCAGAACCTGCATCAAATTATTCTTCTTCCTCTGACTTCAGCTCAACGTTCAACAAGAACAACTCAATCTCCCTGGAGATCTGGAAGTTCCAGCGTTACGAGCTGATCCAGGAGTACGAGATGCGTCCCATCCTCCCTCCGCCACTCATCACCTTCAACCACCTGTACCTGGCCTTCAAGTACATCAAGAGGAAGTGCAGCGGCAAGAGGGACTACTACGACAACGGCCTCAGTGAGTAGTCAGGTCGCACTTCCTGTCCAGACAGGAAGTTGATAATGCCATTTTACTGAGGCTCCAGAGACAGAACTTTAAGACTTTATTAGAGGGTTGTCATTTTTAAAACCACACAATGTGTCCAAATTTAAGACATTTTATTAGCGTGGACCAAAAACTGACTTAAACCTTTGTGTGAATATGGCCCCAGTGTCTGTTCCTTCTTCCTTTTTTTGATATAATTTAATACATGCAGCAACATATTTCACTCCATCTTTGCGACATTATGTCAAAAATGTACTATCATTCTAGAGTTCCACAGAATGATCATGGTTCTACAGTAATCATAATTCCATCAATGTAATATTATATTAGATGATGACTTGTAGTGCTCTGACTGGAGTTCCACAAAGGCCATAAACCCAGCAATGTGTAGGAGTTACTTTTAGTGCTGCGATCGTCCTGTAGAATAGAACCATGTTCTAAGATCATGTACGAGACCTGTGTTGACTTCTGCTGTGTGTGTTGTAGAGCTGTTCTTGTCGAAGGAGGACACGGACAAACTCCACGACTTTGAGGAGGAGTGCATGGAGGATTATTTCCGGGAGAAGGAGAACAAGTTCCAGTCGTCCTCGGAGGAACGCATACGCCTCATTAACGAACGGTCAGTCTCTTGTTGTATCCCATTCACATCTTAATTGTACCTTTATGTTTTTATATACATTTTACCAATTGTATCGGTGAAATATTCCCGCAGTGACGTAAAACCTATTGTAATCAAATTTTGCCTCCATGTTCATTGTCAAGTTTTAACTATCTAAAGCCAAGTCCTGAAATTACAAAACTTCTCGAGTACGAGTTCATGCTCAAGCTGAGATATTATATGGGGATTTGCGAACAAAAGTTGAGTTGAGCATTAAATCTTACTCAAATAGTTTCATAATCTCTGGGCCGGGCCTGTGTTTAATGAAACGGTTATTGCCAGTAGTCTGGGCCTGTATCAAGGGTTATGTCACTTACTTATTGCAACACATTGACGTCTTCAGTGTACATAGTTATTCATAGTTATTCATTATGATATATTTTGGCCTGTTGACCTGTAGCTGGTGTTTTGCTTGCAGAGTTGAGAACATGTCGATGAGAGTGGACGACATGAACCAGAAGGAGAACACCATCAAGCTGTCGCTGCAGACCGTGGACTACCGCCTGGGCCGTCTAGAGGAGATCTCGTACCAGACGGCCGACGCCCTCAACTACATCCAGGCGTACATCGCGCACCGCGAGAACCACAACTTCCCCACGCCCCACCTCCTGCACCCGTCCATGTCCAGTCACGACTCCATTGTCGAGCAGGACCTGCCTGCCGTCATCACCGAGCGCCTGATGACCCACGACCTGGGCCGGAGCTCCAGCACGGACGGGTCGCGAGGTCGGATCACGCCGGAGATGCTGATGCACAGCCAGCCATCGCCGGTCCTCGTCCACTCCAAGAAGCCCATCAACCACGAGCAGCTGGAGAAGTTCACCAACTACAACCGCGGTCGGCAGCTCAGTGGCAGCACGTACTCTAACAACCCGTCGTACGACACGCCACAGGTCAGCGAGGACCGGTCCAGTTTAGCCCTCGACGTCTTCCCAGAAAGGAAATCTACCGTTTCGTTAAATACCACGCTGGACTCGTTGTTGAATGTTTCAAGCGATCAAATTTTTGACAAATCGAACAATTTGGATAGTTCAAACAACTTGAGCGAGTCCAAAACACAAGGCACAAGATCGTACCCGTGTTCCCCGGCCGTGAGGCGACATACGACCACTGTAGCCACTCCGTCTGTATCCATAACCAGACCCGACCCGACGGACACGAGTACGCCGATATCCGACCCCAGCTCTCTCCTGCAGCGGCGACACGGCCCTATGCTTTCTTCTATTACAGTCAACAGGTCCAGGATGACTCCCGAATCTAAGCTGAGACTCATAGGAGGGCAGAACGTGAAAGTCCCTGCAGTTAAAGCAATCGTCACCGAGACCAAGAACCACATCCCAGCTGAAACCACGGGCGAGATCACGCTAAGCCCCGGATCCAGTGCTGTGTTCACGACCGCAAAATTACCAACCACGACCAACCTGTCTATGTCTCAAACACCAGAAAAACCGTCGGAGCTCGATCTCAAATCGCAGAAGCAAACCGACTGGAAATTGGTCTTGACCGGAAAGCCGGGCACCGCATTCACGCCGATCTCGCCCGAGGTCACGCCTCTGTCCCCGTCGCGTTCCATCGCAGCCGACACTACAGGAAACTTGACGGCTCCCGACTCCGAACTCATCCCGCAGTCCGCCGTCCGGGACCTGTCGTCCATGTTGACTCCACTCCACTCCGAGTACACCTCCATCACCGATGACATCGACACATCGTGCATCCAGGACCGCAGCCCGCAGCGCAGTCCCACGTCCTCCAACGTCTTCTTCTCCGAGAGCTTCTCCTCGGCCGGCGGGCGCCAGCGGTCCATGGAAACTCCGGCCTGCAAGAGCGAGAAAGAGCACCTCCGTATGGCCGAGGAGACGGAGCACAGGAAGATGGAGCAGGTGATACGCTCGCGGCTGCGGCAGATCTCCATGGACGACACCGACTCCATCAGCGACATCGCCAAGCTGGTGGTGACGGAGATGACGCTGGACGAGGTGCGCTCGCAGCATGAGGACGAGGTGGAGTTGGATGAGGACGACAAGATCATGTTCGGAGGCGTGGAGATCAAGATCTCAGCCTGTAGCAGTCAGGAGAGTGACCAGCCCGCCATCTCCTCCGCCTCACACTGTTGATAACGGCTCTGTATAGGAAATACTGTATATTATACTCAGAGTGTATCTCGAGGGAAGAAAGCTTCGGGGAAACTTGGTCTGTGATGTTTGTGTTATTTTGTAATTTATTTCTCGATTTGTTTTTCACCCCGTGTTTATTTTGGTATGTATTCCAGTATTCATAGACTAATGATTGTGTCGTGAAATAAGTACGATTTATTCTAGTTGTTGATGAAAAGTCGGGGCCAGGTTTGAACGTTAAGTTAGTCTCCAACTTCATCCTGTCTCATGCAGAAAGGCATTGTTCATGGAAATTAATCTGTTCATTCTTAATTTGTAATAATAGTTTTCTTATAAGTAATTATATAGTCGTACACATTTTTTTTGTGAAGGGAAATAAAGTTTGTAATGATATTAAAAAATTATTCTCCTAGACATTATTTTAGTCTGGGATGTGATCCATTTAAACTGATACAGTACAGTTTGCATCTGATCAATAAACATCCAACGAAACCACACAATGTTGACCAGGGTATTGTTTCAAAAAGCTCTGTTATCCACGATGAGACCGTAGTGTTGTCAGTGCCAGGTTGCCCTGTATACGAGATCGCTACGAGAGTGCTATGGTCTCTAGTAGATAAGAGCTTCGTAAAATTATACCCAGGCCCCTGTTCTACAGAACTGTCGTAGCGCTACAAGAGTCGTAACTTAATGTTAGCATGATATAGCAGCTCCAACTCTCGCAGTGTGACGATCGTTCTATGGAACTGGTCTCGGGGGGGGTCCGGCAACAGTATAACCTGGCTCCCAGATTACAAAACTTTCTCGAGTACAACTTCATGCTCAACTCAAAGTTTTCTTCACTAATCCACATATAAAATTTGAGCTTGAGCACGAAATCGCGCTCAAAAAGTGTTGTAATCGTGAAACAGAGTGGTGTGACTACCGGTATATTTTTTAATGCATTATGTTTGGATAACGATACAATGTACAATATTTAACATGTGATAAGGGACTATGATCTCAACCACATAGATATTGTTAGCCGCCTTAACCTTTCTCATGTTAGCAGAAGAGTCCAATTTGAAGTAAATTACATGTATTGTCACTTGATATGGTTTGTATCAAAAAGGACTACCTTGCTAAAATATCCATATTCAAGATGTTCTGTCTGTTTGTTATACCAAAACAAATGTGTTACAGAAATTTTATTTACAATCAAAACCAACTATAAAACCAAATGTAATACCAAGTGTTAAATTATATGTACCGGTAAAACCAAACATAAAATAATATGTAAAACTAAGTGTTACAGTATGTGTAAAACCAAATGTTACACTCACTGTGTGTAAAACCAAATAAAAGAGTTGAATATGAAGGAAATAATGGTTGTCACTTGATATGGTTTGTATCAAAAGGGGCTACTTTGCTAAAATATTTCAAGATGGCCTGTCCATTTGTTATTCCAAAACAAATATGTTATGGAAATCTTATTTACAATCAAAGCCAATTGTAAAACCAAATGTAATACCAAGTGTTAAACAATCTGTAAAACCAAATAGATAGGATAAAACCAAGTGCTAGGTTATATTTCTAGCAGATGTGCAATAAATTTACAAAGTTATTGATGCTTCTTAACATTGGGTTAATCTATTCTGAATATATTTTATTTGTTCTTAAATTAATTGTGTCTTGTGACTTTGAATGATTTTGTAATGATCTGATATTCCTGTTATTATTATACTCACGGTAGTAATATTTATTACTTCTTGGAAATGTTAATTGATTATTAATTGAGGTAGAAATCAAACTGGGGCGAGTGGTGGAATGTTTGGACTTGCTAGCTAAAGGCCCAGGTTCAAATCCTGTGTCGCGAACCCGGCAGCAATGTTCAAGAAAGTTACTTTTCTGACGCGATCACGATAAAATGTGCTGTCTGTATCATGGCAATACAGTTATCATCCTTGGTCTGTCAGTACCGGCCGCTGCTTGTATGTTTACTGCAACATTCAGTGCTATGGATGTTGCAGGTTTCCTTCTACCCTAAACTTGTATGTGAAAGAATCGTAATTAAAAAAAGAAATCAAACTGGCAAATAAGTTTAATATTAAGCTGAGCATTCATGACAGTAATGATGCCAACAGTTGTGGTATTCATCTATCGATGTCTTCAATCTATAGCAGTGGAACAAATCCAGATGTAATTTCTTACCATATAAATGTAGAAATATATTGTGTGCAAAATTTAATTTTCATGTGAATGAACCTTTGTGAATTTTGTCTACATAGATTGAATGTTACAGAAGTGTACAAATGTACTTTGCCTCTGTGTCACAGAGAGCGATCGAACACAAGTATTTTCATGTGAATACCCAAAATATCTTGTGAAATTTATTTTCTCAGTGTGGATTTTTTTATGAACTTTCTTGTCATGAAGAAGAGAGAATTGTCCACCCGACCGATTCTGTAGATTCAAGGTCGGATTGTTATTGTACAGGAAACTGAAAATGAATAATGTTTAACATGTTCACATTTTGATATTAATTGTAAATGGAATGATTCTGTTTTATTTAATTTTTACACGACATAGAGCATTTTATAGTGCTTGCAATTTAATGCAATTTATTTGAAATACGCTTATGCTTTGCGTCAATGTCGCTTTTCTTAGGTATTCAAAATGTTTTAGTTTTTAACAGCAATTTGTAAACCTTTGTTTGTGATGTGACTGTTTGTTCATCATTTAGCATATTATGAGTTAATATATTTACACTTGTCCAGGAACCATTGTAAAGACTTCATTGAAATTGCCCACTGTTTGGAAATACATCCCATCATTGTTTTTTGTACAAATGTACCCAGCTGTCAAACAACATGCACCAAATACCAAAGAGAATTCAAGAGGACCAGTAAATCCATGCTTCGCTAAGCATCAATCCATGTACCGCTCCAACCAATAATCTCAAAAGTATAGATTATTTCGATATAAGACGTCCATATTGATCACAGATACATGTACCATTTTCTCTGACTCATCTATATCGACATGTCTGAATGGAATATTGTGGAAGCCTTCGTTAAGATGACAGGCATTAACAGCTGTGTTAGAAATAAATTTATTCCAAATTCAATTTGTCGAATAAACCTGTAATATTAGTCATGATAAATCGGAATTTAAATTGACTATGGTATATGAATCCAATACATTGAATTTAATACTGGTACTACCAGTATTAAGTGCAAAGTTATTATTAACCTTTAATTAACCATAATCAGAACTGCACCATTCAGAAAAGATTATTTTTTCTCTATAACTAAATCACCTATCTATTTATTTCTTTATTTTGAAAGCACAATTTTATGACACTGATTGATATATAACCCTATTTGTGCTGACACTTTTTGAAGAAGTCTTTTGGATTTATTTGTTGGTTCAGTAATAAATTGACTTTACATGAAACATCCATCTGGAATTTGAAAACAAATCACATTACTACCGGTATATAGCTTGGAGAGAGCTAAAAAGTCAACAGTCAATAAATAATATATCTGCATTAATCCCGTGGAATAATGGTGGTAATATTTATCTAGTCAGCAAAAACATGACTGTTGATAAGGTATTAATATTTTAAGTTATCGTCATCATCTTGCCTTAAATCAATTTAATATTTTGAGGGGGAAATGAAAGATTCTTAATTCCAGTGATGGGGAAAGAGTAAATACCTTTATGTTATTCAATTTGGATTTATTATTTTATTTTATATTTCTGACCTATAATACAGAGGTAGATGCTCTCCCATCGGACAATGAGTGATATATTTACATATTATTTTACAATCACCTTTCCTCTGCACTGCTTCGTCCAGGCTGCACAATACTGATGCTCAACAATCTTGTACATACTCCTTTACAACAGGTGCTTGCTTTTAGTGCTATAATTATTTTTATTGTATGCATTGAGCTTAGTTTTGTGGCACTTTGAAGGATCAAGTCTACCTGCTCTAGAATGTCCTCAGTATCCCCTTCAGTAGTGACTCGGCTTGTGGAAATGCATTTAACCCTTTACCTATCAGAGGGACCTCTCGAAGGTAGGCCCACACCATTGTTAATAATTTGTCTATTGTGTTAAAATATATATACATAATGACACGCATTTGTAATCATCGCAAATGGGTGAATGATTACCATAGCAACATTCATTATCACTCAATCACACGTTAGTAAACTAATCACAAATAATGGTTATTTTGGGAAATTATGAATTAACCACACGTTGTCTCTAACGCATTCTTCTAAGACCTGAATCACTACTAACAGTCGGAGAACACAGCCATTCTAATACGTACGTGTTTAAATAGTTTACTATCCTTAAGTATTATTATTATTTTTGTATTATGGGATTGTGTATACTGCTAAATCTGTCTTCACATTTGTGTTCACAATATTTTACTATGATTTACTACCATTTGATCAAATTATTCGCTGATTTACTAGAGATTTACTTTATCAGCTTTACTATACACTGAAAGAGATTCCACATTATAAGAAATGAATTTGTTTAATAATTATAATTATGTGTATGTAGACTGTAAATAAAGGTTTATATGCATATGAAAGTATTTGTCTATTGTGTTTACAACCAAATGAAATGGCAGTCCTCTGGTCCATCGGGGAAAAACAGCAAAGAACTCCATGATACCCCAGGAAGTATGCCTAGCATTAGTGAACATTTTTAAATACCACAAGGAATAACAATGATAATGAAGTGAAAATTGTTTAACATCGTAGTGGGTTGACTGAAAAAACAACAACCCAGTACATTGCCATTGGGTCAATTCTTCAACACCAACAATGAGTACATGTACTTGGAACAGCAATGACAATGTGTATATGTACGTGGTACAGCAATGTACATACGGGTGTGCACGTGTTGCTAAAACAAGACAACAACAAATGTACTAGAATAATGTATCATATTTAATAATACATGTTCATAGTGATGTACATACGGTAGTCAGATTTCTTTAATTATTTGATTCACAGTTATTACATTATTGATAAGTGAGCTGGATGTACAAGCATTAGTTACACACTGCCTGTGGTATACAAAATATATGATAGAAATATGTAGTGTTTACATGCAATTACATAATTATTGTAATATTAGAAACAAGTATTCCTAGCCAGTAGAATCTTCCTCTCAAGTGATTTTGGTAGTGCCACAACAGTAGTGTCGGAGCCGACGAACATCTCGCGTGGCTTTGACGAGAAGTCAACTTTTCTGTACATAAATAGGGCCAGTGTGGTTCCTAAGAAACACAAACATGTTATACATAATCAGCAAAGTAGAATTACATACTAGTGTTACCGAAGAATACAAGTATTTTTTTCGATTCTATCAAATACGACACTTAGCAACGTTTTAGAAGACATATGCCAGTTAAAACTGCTGTTTGGTAGATGGAAAATAAAGTATTATAGTTTCTTCAATTAGGAGAAAATAATAATATTGGAAGTTCACTATTTAGTGTTATGTATTATATCAGATCTGTATAATTATGGTCTCTGATTATATGTGTAGGATCTACAGTACTTTTGTCATCATTGAAAAGTTACTCGGAAATCGAAATATGAATTTGTAAGTTCATTGTATTGATCTATCAATTGTTCAATTATTTGAACCAACTACATATCCCAAACCATAAACACATTTCCTAGAGTCCAATATATAGCATAAGCAATGCAAAATGTGTACAGATAATCAGATTGTGTCTATGGGTTTGTTTGCATATAATACTAGTTAGAGTACTTACGACTCTTGAGCTTGGCGATCATATCACAGGAGCATTCCTTGCTGACTATCAGTCTCAGGACTCGCCGGATCTTGTCCCGCTTAGCAGGCCGGATATCAGAAATAATCTTTACTTTAATCCATCCATTTCGTACTCGGATGCCGATTATTTTATAAGCTGTGAAAACAAATTGGACAGATGCCGAAATATAGTATTATATTGTCGAGGTATGTCAAAGACAAAAATAAAATGTATGCAAAAACAAAGTTAAATTAACCAGACGAAAAATAACAAAACGCATCTGGTAAAGAATCACGATACAAATATGATGACAAATTCGTACATGCCTGCGTTTCACGAAAGTGTAGTACTGGACATAAATTGAGGACTACGTAATATCCTGCTATAAAGCTACGGCCTACGACCTGGATTACGCCCAGACTACACTACGACCTGGATTACGCCCAGACTACACCACGACCTGGATTACGACCCCACTACACTATGACCTGGATTACGCCCAGACTACACTACGACCTGGATTACGCCCAGACTACAGGGCGACCACTTTCTTGAAGCACAGGTCATAAGACTGTCCCTTACCCGCTGTTGACTGGCAGTACTCATGCGTGGCCTGTTTCTCTGACAGCTGCTCACAGGTTGGACATCCTCCCTGAAACAAGTTCAAATCGTTAAGTCATTGTCAAATCTGGTCCCGAGATTGCGAAACGTTTCTGAGTACAAGTTCACGCTGAACTCAAAGTTTTGTTCACAGATCTCCATGTTAAATCAGCTGGAGCATAACAACGTCCTCAATAAGGTTTCGTAATCTCGGGTCTGACTTAATACACTACTGTATAGTATTTGTCATAATTACGAGCGTCCGTATCAAAACATTATAAGCTGCATAAGGGATATATATTAGAGGGTTGTTATATATATATTGAAATGTCTGACCACAAACGGCGTAGTTGGAGGAGGTGTTGTCGTCCCTATTGTTGTCGTTTTGGGTGTGTTGTCTAAACAAGAAAAACAACAACTACTATAAAACATCAGGTATACATGTAGTAGCAATATTGCAATTAACATTCCGGCTTAGTAATAACAATCGCATACAAATGATTTCAAATTGTACACTTGTATGCTAGTATAGATACTAGAACACTTAAAGTTGTCCTTCCATATATAGTATAAGTATTATAATTGCTAACATATACCTATTTGATTGTGACAAAAATAAAAATATAAGAAAAGTAACGAATCGTCTGCAAATGTAAATGATGTTAAGGGACCCTGATATAGGTTATACATGAAAGAAGGTTTGATATATTTCCTTCTGGTGGTAAAACTACGTTTAAAACTCTACATACCATATAATGAAATCATTCCAGACACTATTCCGTAGTTGTTGCCGATCTCACACCTGTAGTCGTCGAAGTCCACGCTGCCAATGTTGTCAATGCGCAGCGTCACGGAGTACATGTTGACGTCGGTGGCGACGGTGCTGAAGCTGTACCTGTCGCCGGCCAGCAGACGTCCCCTCAGGAACCAGCGGGGGGTAAGAGGAGGCGACGCCAGGACCAGACACTCCAGAAGTACCCCCCTCCCCCGCACTCCCCCCACCCTCGTCAACGTCTTCGGGATGAGCAGCGGCGGAACTGGAACATGAACATTTCTTGGTCTGGGCCTGAGAGAGTACCAGTAGATGGTGGAATTCATTGTAAAACTTAATCCTTACGTAACAAGCTTAGTGTAAGTTACGATTATTATTAAACTAGCTTATACTGGTGGATGTGAACAGTGAAGTTATCATGTACAGACTAATGTAAACAGTATAGTAAATGTCTTCTTAGTCCAGGCAGTATTGCATTGGATAGGATGGATCAATTGACATCCAGCACTCGAATACCATTAGCCTACTCTGCTTCACGTCTTACCCCTACAGTGGTCAGCTTACTTCTACATTGGTCAGCTTACTTCTACAGTGGTCAGCAGTTACTTCTACAGTGGTCAGCAGTTACTTCTACAGTGGTCAGCTTACTTCTATAGTGGTCAACTTACTATGAGCCTCTATCCTCATCCTGCCACTGACTGCTGGGGGGACATCGTTACTGACCGCACACTCGTACTCGGCAGACGCCTGTATGGAACTCAACGTCAACGTCGTGCCTGTACCAACTCCTACAACAGTTGTACACGTGTACAGAGATGCTTCATTGAAACAGCATCAGTAACTCAGGGTCAAAAGTTTTATTTCATCCGAAAGTTAGCATCCGAAAGTTAGCAAAAGTTTAATTTCATTCCGAAGATAAAGCAAAGGTTTTATTTCATCCGAAAAATGGCAAAGGTTTTATTTCACCTGAAAGTTATTCAAATTTAACAATTTTAAAGGAAATTCTTACGTTTCTTGGGTTTGGAATTCATCAGCTTATACCACGTGACTTTAGGTTCAGGACTCCCAGTTGCATTGCAAATGAGGTTGAGGTCATCACCATGAGCTACTGCAATGTCTTCTGGCGACCTTGCAATGATCTTTGGAGAATCTGAAAAATAATTCATATTGGTATTACTTATAGTTTACTTGCATTGTCGTGTACATAATTCTTGACCAATCAGTAAGTAATTATGGAGCATAGCGTCTTTGCAGGAATCTTTCACCCATTTGCAACTGACATAACATATAAACTCATATTTCTTAAATATTAACATGGTAAGAAAGTTACAAACAAAGTACTATCTGTTTCCAATACTTATGGATCTTGACATTCACCTTGAACATGGAGAATGACCTCTGCCTTCTCGACTGGTGCGGTGTTGACTTGACACCAATATTTCCCAGCATCCCCCAGCGTGACATTCTCAATCCTTAAGTTGACCTTCTCCACCAGGGTGATGCGTGGGTCGTCGACAACCCTGTTGCCGCGGATGGTGAGGACTTGTAGCCACCCGTCCACCCACATCAACTGTAGGATGAGGTGAAGTAACGCCAATAAATATACAACATGGCATAGATAGCCTTCTTCTAGGCCAATATGTAAGAACTGACACTGACAGCAGTTGGATACAGGCTTTAGTTAAACGAGAGAGAGAGAGAGAGAGAGAGAGAGAGAGGAAGAGGAGGAGGAAGAGGAGGAGAAGAAGAAGGTAAAAATGGCATTACTGAATACTGCCTGTCTGGCGTGCTGGAATACTTCGATCCTAAAGGACACGCCAGGATGGGGGCTGCGCCAACTCTGACCTTGACCTCTGGGATGTTCTCTGAGTCACTCTTGGCGTCGTTCTTCTTCATTTCTTCTTCTGGAATCACCTCTGTTAATGATATGACACAAATACGTGTTGTTTCCCAGTGAAAATATTCGTACATCAATGATACAATTATTCCTACATCAATTATACAAACAGCAAAAAGCAACCTCACTTTTCTGGAAGTCAATGTCCTCCACCGTGGTATACATATTGACCACTGGGATGCTGTTAGGCAGTGGTTTCAGACCTGCCGCTAACAACACCGGATCCACCTCATCGAGAACCCCACTTCCGTCCTCCCCGGCCCCGTCATCTACATCCGCTGTCTTGTCAGACGTCTTGTCAGTCGTGGCGCCCAGTCCAGTCTCGCCCACTTCCGGTTTAGCCGTACTGGGTGATTTCGTACGTACACCTGTATTGGGGTCCTTGTCTTGTCCTCGTGCAGGCAATGAGCAAGTCGTGATGTTGTAGAACACTTTGGTTACTAGTTCTGTAAGGTAAATTGATTTATATTTATAGGACATGACATCCGCATTTTCTGTAACTAGCATACTCCTGTTTTGTTACCTCATTCTTGTGTGTATAGTCCTTACCAGGTATTGCCGACAAAGTGGACATTGACAATAGTATGGTACAGTACTAGTATAGTGATATAGTGTTAACAAAATACCTAATTTACTTCTAGACAAACAGTCCTCGGAAAAGTATAATGTTCGCGAACATTGACATTGATTCCGGTTCCCCGGCCTTTGTCTACGATGTCCAACGTTCTACCATTGCACTTCTACCCACCCCTTGGTATGTCGTATACTATATGACAGCTGCTCACAGGTGCATATCTCATACTACAGTTTAGTCTACATGTATATGTATTTACCTCCTGCACCGGAAGTGTAGCAGTGTAGCAGTGTAGCATCTCACCTGTGTCGTAGTAGTCGTACACCTGTATAACGGCTTCCTTTGTATTCTCAACCTTGATGTCCTGTGTCACGTCAAACTTCAGACATCTCTGAGTCTTCGTCAACTGTTAAAATACTCATAATGAACCTATACGAGTCCGACATTGCAACCAAACATGCATACCTGTGTATAGAATACTGGGGACTTATTCTCGAAACATTCATACGAACTTCTTAGCCTTAGAACAGTTCGTAGCCATGCTATAAGAATAATTAAGATAATCGTACGATCCCCGTTCCTTACTACGAACTGCCAACATCAAGGATTGTAGGCTTTCTCCACATGTTAATCGTTATCCTAAAGGCGAACATTCACTCACCTCATCGAAGTAGAAGTGCACATTGTCAGGTCTGTTAGCGTCGATTTCATATCTTTTCAAACCAAGTGCTCCATCTTCCATCAGCTGTATTTAAAACCATTGAAAAGTCATGAATAATACGAGTAATGTTTGTTGATTTTTATGTAATTGTACATGAATTGCCTTATACAAATTATTCTATCAATGTAAGCAGTAAAGTAATAGATTTCGTTGGTTATGTGAGTTAGAGAACGTATGTTAGTACCCTCTGTAGAGACTCTTGGTCCAGCACCCAGCCAGTCACCATCCTCCCGTTGACGATAGCCATCCCTGAACTGCCGTCCTTCACGTACCTACCACAAACGTATACATATTATCATAGTATACTTTATTCATTTTGTCTATCAAAGTACTGCCATTAATGCGACGGTTATTTAATTAAGATAACGTAGGCCGTTTGAAGATGTCCTTATATTTTGACCAACAGATATAATTCTATAAAGTTATCAAATAATCTAATATAATGAGGGTCTTAAATTATTACTAACTTAGGTTATATAGTTTGTTGGTGATTTGGGGTTTAAAGATACTTTCAAGATTTGTTCACACATGATGGCTTGCATGAATATGTACTGCTTGTACTATGTCTGGATTTCCACCAGTTTTTATAGTGTTAGCTCACTTGGACTATCGATGTCGCAGTTTACAAGGATATCCCACTCGGACCCGACTCCGAGCTGACCAGCCGTTGCTCTATACTTCCCTTTTATGCTGAGCGCCAAGCAGGGGGACAACAACTACCATATTTTAGCGTATTTTGATATGACGCGGCCAGGGTTTACCCACCGACCGTCACTACTCCGGGCAGACGCTCTATATACACCACGGAGCAGTCCGCATTTAAAATGCGTCGAGTTAAAATTATGATCTGCTGTGTTTTCTCTACGGAGACGTGTACTATTATACTATAATATGAACATATAATATATTTATATCTATATTTTATGTACATATATTTTTTACAATATATGAATATATATATTTAAAACAGGTTGGAATGTATATGTATATTATAGATACTTTGAAGTCACTAATAATATAGTTATGTTTCTAGTATTATCGTGTTATATTGCCAGATATGTCTGTTTATATGTATTAGTTGTATACATGGGCATTATATAGTAGCCTATACTGTGAAAGTCCATGACAGTAAAAGCATTTCGTGTGAATGATATGTTATGCAAATCTCCCTAACTTAGGTCCTAAGCATGCTAATATATATAGTTATGTTTTTACATTTTGCAGATATCGATCTATGATATGAAGTGCACGTAATTATTATATATTTTACTGCCGCTTCCATTATTAATTGCAGCAATCAAAATACTTTTATTATGCTTTTTTTTTAATGTAACATTTATAGGGGGGCATAAGTCAGTCAAAATCTATTTTTCGATATATCCGGTTTAAATATTCTGGTGATAACGTACACGGTGACATGTGCGTGGCTGTTGTTTTGTTTATATATATACACGTATTATCCCGATCCATCACGCGTGAACAACTGAACACAATGCTGAATAGCATGATTCATCTCTGAATCGAACAGAAATTTAAGCACACGATCCGTATTAACGGCGTATTAAGATTTTCTCTAGAATTTAGACCTAATGCCTTTTAGCAGTTAGCGCATAGCTGGATATCGGCGCTTTGTAAATGTATATTTTGAATGATTGATTGATGGTACTTATTAGGAACTCGAAAAATAGACCAGACATACGTGTGCGCCATATTAGACTAGTTCACAGTCATAGATTAGTCGTAAAATTTAGTAAATTAAAATACACTATTAGTGTAGTAATCTGTAGGTAATAAGCTGAACATGTGCATAACACTATTACTAGTATTAGTCTATATCAGACGGGTACACTCCACAGCAAATGGGGTTTGTATGATTATTTTGATTTACAAAGTGTTGTAAAACTATTGTAGTTTGCAATTCTCTTGTGAACCCACGTTGGGTGACTACCAATCAATGTGCCTACATCACAATGTGTTGAAATAATAAAACTATATATATATAATATATGGAACGTTAGTTGTGGTTCCAAAAAAAAGTAACTACTGGGCTGGTATTCATAAAAGGGCAGTTTTTGCTATATATTTGGTCTTCAAAACTGACTTTAAAAGCCCTTTTATGAATACTGGCCCTGGAGTCCGGTTCCCTGTCTCGTTAATGGAAATGTCCATTGTCCATACAGGTGTTTCTTATGGCCTCAGACTGTATGAATACCAGCTAATTGGTGTGGGATGTTAATCGACAGAACTACATTTCCTCTATATATATACCAACGGCTAAAAGAAAGTACCCCATGATAAAAATATGTATTTGAAAAATTAAGAAAATAAATTTGATCAGAATTGTTTTGTATTGGAAACACAGCAGCAAACACTAGATGACACATAGAGAAAATGCATAAACTTGATACACTTGGGGTGATATAGACAGGTGACACAAGGGCATATACAGACACAAGATACGTACACACGGGAGACAAACACATGTACGGATGTACACAGAGAATGATACAGATACAGATTAATATACGTATATAAAATACGGACACAAACAAGTACATGATACAAGCACATGGTAAACACAACAGCACAATAAACACATGGTAAACACAACAGCACAATAAACACATGGGTAGAGATACGTCAAGGTCTGATACATGATACAGGGTGTACTTGGTATGATACTGACAGGCGACAGAGGGCAGACACAAACAAGTACACATTGTTCACAAGGGATGATACAGACACACAAGACAGTTATCATACCAATTGCTCTTTCCTGCTTTTCTCGAGGCCTTGGCATTTTAAAAGTGTTTACCTATCACCTAGGGTCCATACAATTCCAATTATTACAAATTATTATTAATTGACCCACATTTCCGTTGCGTTTGGGCACTTATAAAACGTCAAGTTTCATTCGTTCAAATGCTTCACAATTATTTTAAGGTAAAAAATATTACGGTGGTACTTTCTTTTGTCCTTTAGTATATATGTAGAGTGGCGTTTATGCTAAAGAGATGAGCAAAGAACGAAATTGATTGTGGTGTGAGCCCATAGTTATTCAATGTAGGATGTATCTATAATTCAATGGAAGCAGTGGGAACCCGAACGCCTCCAGGTTTCCCTTTGATTCAGAATGCTAAACGTGATGAACTACATGATGAAGAGTTGAAATACAAATAATGATTGAAGAAAACAAAGATTGGTGTGTTTGTCTGTGGTGGTACAAGATGGCATCAATACTGTGAAAGGAAGGGACTAGATCTGCTTCTTCTTCTTCTTCTTCTTTTATATTCTTATTATTATTATGCTTTCTTCTTCTTCTACTTCCTCTTCGTTCTATCTTTCTTTCTTTCTTCTTCTTCTTCTACTGCGTCTTCGTCTTCTTATCTTGTTCCTCCTCCTCCTCCGCCTCCTCCGCCTCCTCCTCCTTCTCCTCATCCTTATTGTTCTTCTTTTTCATCTTCTTCTTCTTCCTTCTCATCCTCCTCTTAAGTCTCTCTTCTTTTTCTTTCTCTTCTTCTTCAACTTCCTCTTCTTCTTCAACTTCCGCTTCTTCTTCTTTTGCATTGCTCCGTGAGAGCGGTTTATCAGTTCCATCTGTCATTGGTGCACTTGAGTACCTTCGTCCCAGGATATCGTTTTAATTACGAATACTCTCGGAGCCACCACGAGTCCTATTGCGCTCTCGTAATATGTATAATATATAATACCAATTCATTCAGCGTTACTGGGACCTCCATCAGGATTGTCCATGTTAGTACTCACATCTTCCTTGCTGACCATGTCTATGTCGCTGATCTATTGCAAGAGCGCTATATGGTCT
>JAUTBZ010146672.1:0-12168 GCA_032361785.1 Lepetodrilus galriftensis
TGCATAAAATAATACTTAGTCAAAATATTTGGTGATCGTTAAATAAACAGATTTCTTATTACTGGTGCAATATTTTTTATTTTTTAATTCCGGTTAGGTCAAATGAAATTAGAAAATGGAGTTTTTTTGTTTTTCATTCCATGAAGTATTTACACAGATAATCTACGAAATAGGGGGGTCAATGCATTTCATGCCAAACTATAGCTGTCTGATCTGTCCTGTCTGCGAGTGCCATTGTGTATCGTCACTGTAATACACCTGTTCTGTCTGCATCACTTTGCTAGCTAAGAAATGTTTCGTAACCTCTGGGCCAGACAGTGTGCTGTTACATTCCTACGACAGAACAGTGTGTCCGGAGTACTCTGAACACTGTACTGCAGTGAAAGGAACATCGTCCCTATGCTAACACTGACAGCCATCCAGCGTACTCTCTGCAGCTTGAAGCACTGGGCTTCTCGTTGTCAGGAACGTACCTGGAACACTCCCTGAGCATCGGCAGCAACAGCCGCGTGAAGTGGCGTCCGGCCCGTGCTGTCCTGTGTATTGGGGTCAGCACCGGCATCCAGCAACGTCTTGGCAGCATCGGCCCGCGCATACCTTGCCGCCAGATGCAGCGACGTCTCACCTGCACAAACACACCCACGAATTACAACCCACATTTCAAAGTGTAAAAACAATTATCTACTTATATTATATTATATTATATTATAATTATTAATAGCCTTGTTGGATTTTACAGTATCGTAACTTCTGAACGTCATGTGAGGCTATACTTCAAGGTATCGCTTCTAAAAACTCTTGTATTTATACTCTGAGACTGTAAGGACTCTCGTAGTGATCTCTAATACATGGGGATCACGCACTTACGATAGCACTATGGTCTCGTAGTGGATATGAGAGCTACCTACATGGATTACTGTTTGGAACAATGTCCTACATGGCATCTAAGCGTCGGGGCCCGTATTCTCGAAACTTCGTAAGTCCTAAGAAGTTAGTAAGTACTAAGAATTTGCCTAACTGGGTTTCTGCTTATGTTAATTATTGAAGAGATCTTTTCTCACTAAGAAATTCTTAGCTAAGTATGAAGAAGACTGTGAGTTAGTTATTGTTTTACGTCACAGCAGAAGTGAGAAAGGTTCTCTGAAACTCACCTGTGCGGTCTGTTTGAGAGTTGATGGCCGCCCCCTGCATGAGCAAGCTTGTGATGATGTCACAGGATCGGTCCTCTCCCTCCCCGCTCTCCCCCGACCCCGATCCGCTGTCGTCCTCGTACCCCTCCAGCCCTCCCCCTCGGAATGACGCTAACATCAGAGGAGTGAAGCCATCTGGAAACACAAACCATGCCGTGAGGATTAGCTAGTCTGTATTTGCACGTATACTGTTACAAGTAGAAGTTTGCATCAAATTTTTAAGTTTGTATCCAAGGTAAAATAAAGAAATATCCAGTGAATCCGGCAATCTGATACTATGATGAACGAAATTTTCTTAGGTGGCATTGTGACGTCACGTTATATATGACGTCAACTATACTTGCTGTCGGCAAAATATCAATGCCTATAGCTAGTCTGGGTATATGCATGTATACTGTTACAAGTAGAAGTTTGCATCGATTTATTAGTGTATGTGTGTGCGTGCGTGTGTGTGGTGTGTGGTGTACGGTGTGTGTGGTGTGGTGTGTTTGGTGTGGTGTGTGGTGTGGTGTGTGGTGTGGTGTGGTGTACTGACCTGGTCCGCGGACGTCGACGTCCTTGTTGTCCAGCAGGTCCTCGCCCTGTGGCGGAGTCAGCGCCAGGATGGAGGGCTTGGGGATGTTGGCCGCCTCCAGGTGCTGCTGTGTCCACTGCCGGGTGTCGCCACGGTCAAAGTCCATACACACAGCCTCATCATGGATGGGCTCAATCTGACGATAATAATAATATAATATTATAGTAATAATTATAATCAGGCATCGGAAATTAAAACTAGCCTGCTAGTCTGGGCCATTTCTCCCAATGCTAAAAATATTCTAGTAGAAATTCATAACATAATAATAATAATAATAGTGCTCCCTCGATATAATGCTGAAGTTGGGGTCCATGACATGCCACCCGCGTTATAATACCCGCGTTATATCAATGAATATAATTGGAGAAAAAAATGAATTTTTTAATTTTCTTTTTTTTTTAATGGGGTCCACGATTGACCCCACGTTGTAACTGAATCTGCGGTGCATTATATCGAGGGAGCACTGTACTTTCAAACCATAAGCATTCTCATAGCCATCTCATATCCATGGCGATCGGACATTTATGAGAGCGCTGTGGTCTCATAGTGGATATGAGAGCTTCAAGAAACGATACCATGAAATTTAACTCTCTCCATGCTGGAGGCAATCGTAGATGCCCTAAAGAGCAATGTATGTGCCTATATTCCAGCAGGAAGAGGGTTAAAGGTGTAGCTCTTCAGGAGATATATATTCAGAGTGTCAGCTGACCTTAAAGTTGAAAGACTTCTTTTCCTCTTTCTGTGACATACACATGAAATACTTTGTCTTCTCCTTGGCTTGCAGTAGATCCTGCCACCAGATGGGGTTGTACGACATCTCGTAGCTGAAGCGCAAACAGGCGATAGTGAATAACATTAATAAAATTCCGCAAAATGCATAAAAATGTATGACATCTTGTAGCTGAAGTGCAAACGGGCGATAGTGAAAAACATTAATAAAGGTTTTTTTAAATGCATCAACATTTTTATTCCAAGGAGTTTTATGTCTCATAGCTGAGGCACAAACAGGTGATAGCGAATAACTGTATATAATAAAGTTCCACAAAATGCATTAAAATATATATTCCAATAATTTAATCGAGCATAGCTATTTCACCAAGACCAAAAATATGAACATTACCACTTTAGTTTATTTACAGTTTTCTAATGATTCAAACATTATCATAAAGAATTAATCATCGCTTTCACTTACTTGATGTCTGCAGGTTTTATGAACAGAGGGCAGTGGAATGCCACGAACAAAGGGAGACAATACACATCCTGTGGCCCGAGGGTCGTCAGAAGGGAGTAATCTTTGTTGGTGGCAAGCATACGAGTCGATTTGTACTTCTTCAGGTCTTCTGTTTTACAGAATATGTCCAGTGCCATAGTCAGGCTGTTTTCAAGCTGGAAGCAAAAAATCAAGGGAATTCAGATACAATAAATCCTAGGTAGTACAGTGCTCCCTCGATATAACGCCCTTCGATGCACCGCAGATTCGGATACAATGTGGGGTCCAACGTGGACCCCATTAAAAAAAAAAAAAATTAAATAAAAATATTAAAGAAATTTAAATTATATTCGTTGATACAACGCGGGTAGTATAACGCGGGTGGCATGTCATGGACCCCAACTTCAGCGTTATACTGAGGGAGCACTGTATAGGGCTGGAAATAATGACAACTACTACTACGAGGCAAGCTCATCCAACTGCGCATTCATTAAGAACCAGTTTAGAAAAACCATTGTTCCCATATTAGGTCATGGCTATTGTGGTTACAGTCTACTGCAGGTGATGTATGTGCGAAGCGCAGAGCAGAGCAACACATTTATGCTAGTTTACGTGCTGTACCCACCACTTACCAGGCATATTGAAGCCTGGGCTTCCATTAATTTTGCAAGGCTCTCAGACCCAACTTTTATTCAAGGATTTATGGTATTCACAATATTCACGTTACATTGGTTGTAACTATGATTCTTACAAACAATTATTTCACGTACCTGCAGGGGTGAGAGCAGTCGTATGACTTTGCGACCGTGTGACATGTCGATATCCAGAATGATACAGTAACGCGTGCCGTTCTGAAAGTACATGAGTGAGAGTGACATCATCCTAGCAATATTACATATTATTTTTTACAAATTATTAATATTTTTTAAATATGTAGATCTAATTATTTTTTTAGCCTGGTATTTTAATTTTTATCATTACTATTTTTCAAATTTTAGTAATATACAGTACTTTAGATCTGTAGATCTTTTAATTTTTTTTAAAAACTGGTACAGCTTAATTGTTGTCAAAAAGGTTGGGATTTAATTTTTGTTCTCCACCTGCATTTTTCAAGAGATCATTTTTAACATAATGCGAAAAAATATCGTCACTGACATCTTTGAAAAGGACTATATACACGATGAACTAAGTCGTGTAACTGATTTAGTTGACATATTCACTGCATGTTACACTGTTCTACACTGTGGAGATATACTCTATTAGGCTCATATACAGGATATCCTACTTATCCTACATTCAAATAATGTTTAAAATATAATGTTAAAAACAATTCAGTGCTAAAAGACATTATTTCTATGTACAACAAGTAGAACATAGATTACCGGTACTATCGAGAAACACTGAAAGTGGCAAGTATCTTTGCATAGGTCAAAGGTCACACTAACAGGGTAATTAATTATTCTGGCCCTAAGATTATGAAATATCTTTGAATACGATTTAATGCTACACTTAATTTAGCTTACAAATCCCCATATATAATTTGAGCTTGAACATGAAATCGCACTCAAAAAGATGTTTTATAATCTCGGGATTTATTTTTTATTTTTCAGGGAATTAGCTAAATTAGAAATTGTGGGCTCTAATTTAACTAATTCCCTAAAAAATAAGATTTCCCCCAGATTTTTACTAATCTAGAATTATTACTTTTTCCATATTAATTACATCTAGTCTCTGACTATAGTGAGCACCATTCCAACACATAAGCATCATGTCACTTTAACCCTCTCCATGCTGGAGGCAACCAGAGATGCCCTATAGAGTTGTGGCAGTGCCTAATCCAGCAGGGAGAGGGTTAAATCTCATTTTTATACCACAAAGAGTATAACAGATTTATAATTATTATACACATTAATAAAGTGAAAATATTCAGAATAATTGCTCAAATGTGCTTTAGGGAAAAGGGGTGAACAAGGACGTTCATGTGTACATTCCAGAAATAATAATGTAATAAAAATCATTCCAGGAAGGAATCCAACACCATTTAAAAAAATTCGAAATTCAATTTCAATTCCATAAAAGATTCAGCAAATTTCCTAGTATTCGCTAGCACAGTGCTTCTGATGCGTCCTTTCTTTGGTATAATTCTTACCAATACTAAACACATTAATATGAAGAAATTAACTATAGAAATAATGTGACAGTGGAAACATTTACAAGACGAGAGACGATTCTTCTACACGAAACAGATTGACATAAGAACTATACTTAACAACACAAAATCATACCTCTATTTCATCATACTGTGGATAAACAAGTTTAAAAAGCAATTATAAACGCTACTATACGTTGAGAACGAAAATAATTATATGTTGAACGAGATTCCGTACATTATAACACAAGAACGATATCTATACTTGACAACATTATCATACCTCTATTTCATCAGACTGCGGATAAACAAAATAAAAAAATAATTTAAAAATGAACACATCGCAAACAAAACAACGGTGAACATCATTGAGGAACATTTGTTAATCTTGGGATTTGAACATTTCGCTCTTAAGTCCAACGGTCTACCACTGCCCTAAAACTCTTTCTGAGATTGACAGCTCGCATAAATTAAATATAATAAATATTATATCCATGATAGTATTCTTTGACTTTCGCAGGAATAAATGTTGAGCTTCAAATGAAAACTGTAGCATGACAATAATTCATCTTAATAAATGAGGATAAATAATAACTTAATTCAACAGAAACGTTGCCGATGTTGATTTGGGGACACGCAGGGGTGGGAAAATTGGAAATTGTGTTTTCAGCTGAAACAGCCAGCATTCAGGGGCTGCAGACCAAGTCAGGTTTACCAGATTGACCCCGGAACATGTAGACATCTGAGAGTTATCTCACCTTGGCTGGAGTAAGTGCTAAAAGTCTTCGACAAGCTCGTCTGTGTAAGATGGAAGGTCTTGGTTCAAAGCCGTCAACCTTAAAAAAAACCGAATGAATAAATAAATAAATAACTAGGATATTTATAAAACTACACCATTAAAAGAAAAATAATTTCTTCAAAAATATAATTAATGTGAGGAACAAATAGACAAATGCAGTTCCGCAGCAATCTTTTTAGGCAAGTAAACAAAACGCAGAGCCTCAAAATATGTTGAACCGTGGAATATTCTCATTCCTGTGCATAACATAAACCATGTGGTGTAAATTCTACACATTCATTCAGATTCCTGTGTTTCGCGTCGTCTACCTGTAGTTTCAGCCGGTGTTTGTCCACCAGGTCGACGGACAGATAGTCGTCATCGTCGTCGAACACGAACGCCCCCGCGCTGACCAGAGTGTGCCCAGCATCAGCCAGGGTTCTCTCCACGAAACCGTGGCTGTCAGGATTGCTGGAAATGCCAGAGTATTTTATAAATTAATTAATACAAAATAAATTATGGGTCATTGAGAGAGGATGTGAAAGAGTTAATGTTTTACGTCACAGCAGGACGTCACCAATACCTGATGATGATTAATTATCCTTTAGATATGGGTCAGTAGCCTTTTTGGACATATGTAAATTTAGATTAATAATATTTTAATAATGACAAAGAAGTTTAAGAAGTCTACAGGCTCCAGGCCCTGAGATTACGAAACTTTTCTGAGTACGTTTCTGTACTCGACTCAGAATTGTGTTCATAAAACGTCATGTGACGTCATAGTCTGAGTACGTTTTTGTGCTCAGAAAGTTTCGTAATCTCGGGGCCAGGTACTTTTCAAAAACTTGCAGATGCATTTGGATGAAGAATGGTACCAAATTCCTCAACCCGTTCTGAAATTTGGTTGAATGCTTTCCCACAAAATATCTACTGTCACTCAGTGTTAGACATTCAGAAATTAATAATAAGTGGGTCGTTTATCATCAGCCCATTGTTAATGGTGGTCAAATCTGTAATTTGCAGATTTTCAAATGACGCAAAGACATCCTTTAACCCTCTCCCTGCTGGCTGGAATAGACAGTCACTACTCTTTAGGGCATCTCCGGGTGCCTTCAGCATGGAGAGGGTTAAATCATTCACGGTTGGCCCTTAATTTATTTTGGTGAGTATATATCGACTGTGACAACCATGGATGTAGTATCTATACTAGGCTTGGAAAATAATACATAACATTTCTTACTCGTGTTTAGAGAGGATTTCGTCATCATTAATGATTTCAATATCGTCTTCATCGTCGATGTTACTCATCATCTTATTCTCGCTGGATCGTAGAATGGAGACTCCATGAATGTGTTCGTTGTGGATCTGCAACGTGGTCAGAGGTTGTTAAATCAATGTCGGGTGCAATATCTGCCAAAGTATCGTAAAACCGTCTTTCTTCCATAAATTTGAAAGTGTTTGATCTACGCTTATCCGTGCGAAAACTAGGTATTGAAGGATACTAAAGTATTTTCTCCGTGTCCTTTATTACTACACTTTCAAGTCAATTTCAAGTAATTTCAAGTCAATTTCAAGTAATTTCAAGTCAATTTCAAGTAATCTCAAGTCAGTTTCAAATTTTCATTAAGTTTGAGCTTAAATTCACAAATTGCTTCAAAGTCTACCATCAACATGCATTATACAACCTTGCTTTTTCATAATAATAAAAGTACATAACAAAATAAAGATGTCTGTTGGTAAAGAAAGGCAGAAGACATTTCCGTACTATTCCCCTAAACACTAGTCAGCAGACGACTCACCTTGACGTCTGGATGTAGATACATGTAGCAGATTGTACCCAACTGTCAACAGATAGAAGTTAATTCATTCAAAATAAAACATGAATATTTATAATTGTGAATTGCATCAGATTTACATAAATATTTTTTTCCATTTTCTCCCCAAATGATTTAGACAAAATTAATGCAGATAAGAAAGAAGTAAGTGCATATACTGTAAATCATGAAATTAGTGCGAGCAGAATATTAATACGAAAAATGTGACCGCTGCATGGCCGTTCGCATTTTATTGGTGATGCATTTACGTCTAAAATCTAGAGGTCGCATTAAATTAGTGACATATTAATTTTGTGATTTACAGTATACTAAACAATGTAGGGAATTATTTCATCATGTTTTTATCACAATAATGCCTACCTTGCTATCGACTTCAAAAGCAGGCATATTTTGGACTGTTGACAAATCCGAAGTTGCCGGGGAAGTAAAAGCCTGTGAAAGAAAAATATTAGTTGAAAGGCGAGATAAAATACAAATACCAGTAATTTATTACTGAAATTAAGCCCACAGGCATAAAAACAATTCCAATTGATTGATTGAATTAATGTTTTACATCGTGGCGGGAATATTTTACCCCTAATAGGCGATAACTAAGTATTTGAAAGAAAAAAAGAAATTAAAAACAAAAATTGTGAACAAAAATATTGTTTGAATAATTAAATGAAAAAATTATGATTAGGGTCAGAATGTTTTATTTCGGCGATAAATTTAGGTTTTCAAACTATTAGAGAGTTTGAACTATTAGGGGAATTACGGTACAAGCTCCCTATACAGTTGCAATCAGACCACATACCTGTAGTACGTCGGTGATGACGTTGATGGCCTGTGGGGTGATGTTCAACTTGAGACTGTCCGTGGAATCCACCATCAGATACAGACAGGGAGTGGCATCATCGTCATCGTCGTTAACCGCTGCATCGGGCTCATCAAAACCGTGCACGCCTGAAAAACATCGCTCGGAATTACAAACAATATTCTTCAAACATCTCAAGATTTAGGACCAGCGTTGATCAAGGTGTTAAATTATTATCAGTAATATATTATCAGCCATTGTATTAGTTATTGTTAGTGCCTGAAAATCAGTTAGAATATTGAAATACTAGCTAGTACTGTCATGAAAGCTACTCTATCGAGATGTCAAGTTGCCAGCTCAGCTATAAAGTTAAACATTTAGGTGTAAATAATTTCTAACACTGAGAATGTTATTAAAGAAAGAAAAATCTGAAAAGCGAGAACATTTATTTATCTTGACAACATAATTTACAAAAATAAAAAATGTAAGACACAATCAAGAGAGTTGAAGAGATGTGATCACTGAAATTAAGCGGAAGCAAGTGAAAGAAATGATAAATCATTGGGAAAATGATAAGTAGGTTTACAGAAACTGCTATGAACGCATGCGACGCACGATGCTAGAACTAAAACTACACATGAAGAGCTGTTGATGAAATATGAAGGTAGGGGCAGTCTAGATATAATGTCATGCATCATGAGACAAAGTCATGTGCAAGTTACCGACACATGCACGGGTCACATCGATATCAAAATCGTAAGAGGGCGGTTACAGTCTAGTCTAGAGAAAACATCATGCTTCACGGGACAGGGAGTGCAGTCACGTGCACACAAAACAGTCACGTGCACACAAAACAGTCACGTGCAAGTTTACAACTAAAACAACACATGAAAGCTGTTCACTGCATCGCAGATAACCATGGCACAATCATATGCCACATTTCTAACCAGTGGACGCGTGCATAATACAAGAACTACAACAACAGCTATTCACAACACGACTGGCCACAAGTGTCATGGCTGACAGGACACAGTCATGTGCAAGTTTCCTAACCAGTGGACACGTGCACGGGGCCCCGCGAGGTGATGAACACGGGTTTGTCGAGCGACGGGTCGAACATGTCGTCGGCCTCCTCCGTCTCACTGATGTCGGCGTCGCTGCTGTCGCTGCTGAAGATGCTGCCCAGCTTGCTGGTGATGTTGCTGATGAAGCCTTCGGGTTCCGAGTCTGACTCGCCTTGCAGGCTGCTGTGTTTGCTCAGTGATTCTGGAAGGAATCGGGGGATCGAGGAACTTTCGCACGGACGCGAAAACCAGACAACATCTGTTGACTTGCCTTGGAGTGTGTACAGATTTGTAAATGCTGCGCTTGCAGATGGTGAATATTGGAGTATAATTGTTAAAGTGATATGATTTAATGGGAAATTAGTAGATTTTTGAGTTAGTAATATTGATCGATTTAATGTTTTTTTAAGCTGATGTGGGAGTGAATGAATATGGAGTTTAACGTCGCTGCGGGAATCTTTCACCCATTTGCGACGAAGCTGATGGGGGAATGGTTAGGATTGTTTTAATGCTTTACGTCGATGCAGGAATGTTTAACCCATAAGCGTCTAATTAGGCTTTTATGCCAGATTTTGAAAGTTGTATTTAAGCAATGAGAGTTTTAACAGATACTATTTTGATGAACTTCACAAAAATGTCAAGATGCATTCATAAGTAGCATGAACCATGTTGGAAAATTGGAATCAGTTGAGAATGCACGAGTGTCATGAGTGTCATTCCAGAGTATTAACCTTCTCCCTGCTAAATAAAATCAAAGTGTTCTATTTCTGCATGTGATCGGACAAGTTAACTCGCCTTCAGCAGGGAGAGGGTTAAATAAGAGTACTATGCAGGGAAAGATGAGCAATTACAGATGTAATTAATACACACGTTAAAAAGAGACAATAATATTAAGAAATTAGGTGTACTTTAACATTGCGCCAAATTCACACCCTGAAGCATGTTCATATCACTACATTTAATTAGAATGTTAGTGAGTGACTATGGAGTTTAACGTCGCTGCAGGAATCTTTTACCCATTTGCGACGATTAGAATGTTAGGCAACCTCCCCAAAAACCATTACTGTTAGTAAATATTAGCATTGAAACCAAATAACCCACATTACTGTTATAGTTGACACCCCTATTTCATAGATTATCTCGGTAAATACTTCATGGAATGAAAAACAAACAAAAAATCTAGCCTTTTTACTTGTTCCTTATTTCGAATGTCGTTCCTCTGCGTAAAATAATACTTAGTTAAAATGTTTGGTGATCGTTACATAAACAGATTTTGTATTACTTGTGCAATATTTAAAAAAATAATTTGTTAGTTTAGGGCAAATAAAATACGAAAATGAAGTTTTCTTTTGTTTTTCATTCCATGAAGTATTTACCGAGATAATCTACGAAATAGGGGTGTCAATGCATTTCATGCCAAACTACAGTAAATATTAGCATCGAAACCATAAAACCCAAAATAATGTACCAAAGCTTCTGTCACTACCATGTCGATTTCGTCTGAGGGAGCGATGTCGGATGATGGTCATGTCGGTTGACGAGTCCGTGTCGGTCTCTGAGCTGCTGGACTTGATGCGAGCCTTGTGCATCATGTTCTGGACCTCGTTCTGAAGGCCGTCGGGAATGTCAAGGTCGCTGTCCTCGTACGTGCACGCCATGGGGAATCCCTTCGCCTTGATGATCTGAAAGTGAAGGTTACAGAAGTCGCACACTGAGTGGAATGAAAGAATCAACGCTTAAAGTTGCAGCAGGAATGTTTCACCAATACGTGACGTGACGACCACCGAGTTGAAGAAAGCATTAGAAATGTTGTAGGTTGGCTACATTGGACTGATGGAGAATTTTTGCTATTATGCTCGAAAACTCTCACTGATGTTCTCAAGACAGGGACCAAAGAAATAGTCTTTCTGAATTAGTGTCAATATCTTTCTGACATGAAATGTCAATCTATTTGTATTTGATCCCAGATAATTAATGCGAGACCAGCTATTCCCTTTGATGTGAACCTGTCAAAAGTCGCCTACTAGATTCTGACATTCACCTTGATGAGGACCTGCAAGGACCTGTATAGCCCTTGCTATTTACACTGACAAGGACCTGTATAGCCTGTCACCTTAATAAGGACCTGTATAGGTTATGTAACTGACCTTGATGAGGACCTGCAAGGACCTGTATAGCCCTTGATACTTACACTGACAAGGACCTCTATAGCCTGTCACCTTAATAAGGACCTGTATAGCTTATGTAACTGACCTTGATGAGGACCTGCAAGGACCTGTATAACCCTTGCTACTTACACTGACAAGGACCTGTATAGCCTGTCACCTTATAAGGACCTGTATAGCTTATGTAACTGACCTTGATTAGGACATGCAATGACCTGTACGCCATTACTACTCACCTTGATGAGGACCACCCGAGGACAGCTCAGGTCCTATTACTCTCCCTGATAAGGACCTGTACAAGTATTACTCTCCCTGATAAGGACCTGAACAAGTATTATAAACCTCCTATGACGTCATCCTATTGTTTTCCACCGTACCTTCTCCTATCGTCAAGACCTCACAACTGTGAA
>JAUTBZ010146683.1:0-12168 GCA_032361785.1 Lepetodrilus galriftensis
GGATTTGTAGTCACTTCTATGCATAGACTTCTGTTAGCTTATCACCGGAATTCCTAGTTTTAAATGATACTCTTCAACATTCGATGACCCACTTGCAGCCGCTATGTGCAAAATCTGTGCATTTGACTCTCTCTTGAAGGAATGAGCACTAACATTTATTATAGTACTGCAGTAATAATGTATGCAATAATTTGAGTTACATCGGTAGTTTTGTTTGGGGGGGCCATTTGGACTAGAAATCTGCAAGCCATTCAGAAATTATAGTCTGTTGAAAGTAGAATTGTACCACTATGTAAACAGAAGAGAAACAAATCAATTATTAGTAAATTTATTTATTTGAAATTATCCAAAATGAAAAATCACAATATATACATTATTAAAATGGCAGTTAATGATATGAATTGAAACATGGAAATGATATGAATTGAAACATGGAAATGAACAATATGTTAACATAATTAATGTGTTTGATCATGGTTCAAAAACATAGAACTTAGGCTCGGATCTAAACACGGATCATGGGCTTAAACAGAACCAAATTTCACAGATCATGGTTCAGAAACAGAACCTAGACATGCAGATTAAATACTAGGTCATGACTCAAAACAGATCACAGATTGTCGACTGAGAAATGCAGACCCTAGTGATTTGACTCAAACAGGCTCACAGATCACGGTTCAGAAATCTGAACCAAACAGATCCAACCACAGATCTTGGTCCGAGAAATGCAGAACCTAGGCTCGCAGGTCATGGTTCAGAAACACAGAACCTAGTCTCACAAATCCAAAAAGGTCATACCAAGATTTATATTCATGGACATATCTTTAAAAAAAATCAGAACTTGACGACCATTGGTAGTAGTATAGTTCAACATGTGTCTGGTGACTAGACGTGTCATGATGTGGCCTTGACCTCTGTTGCCTCTGTCTGGAGAGTCTGTAGGGACTGGAACAGGAGGTCACAGGCTGGTTTGTGTTTCTTCCAGTGCTTCACCTGGCATTCCCTGCACAGACAAGATGCAACACAGTCAACAATAGGAACAGTGGAACCAGTGTGGGTTCGAACTCAGTACCCTAGGCTCCTAAGTCTGGCGATTTACCTCTGTGCTATCACCCACCAATTTGATAGGGAAACAAATTAATAATAATAATAAATAACAAAAATACATAAATAAATAAAAATAAAAAATTACAAAAAAACAACATTTGATAGAATCTGATTTCTTAATAATACAATAATTCATCTTATTGTCATTGAACATAATTATACATTTCATGCAAAATACAATCAAATACATCTATGGCATTGGATAATAAAAAGAAATGCCTGAATATTTTAATTATACTTTCATAATTATTTGAACACTATGGATTGAATTAGTGCATTATGTTGTGGCAGGAATGAATGAATGAAACAATGCTTTACGTCGCAGCGGGAATGTTTCGTCCATAGGCTACGTTGTGGCACGAATATTTCACCTAAATGCGACTGAACCCTATATTAATTTACATATAATTGTTACAGCCAGGTGTAGGTTCAGTCGACTTGCCTGCGGCAGTACCACTCGTTCTGACATCTGGAGCATCGCTTGGTGGCCAGTTCCCCGCACACCGCGCACTTCGGAGGGTCGGTCAGCAGCCCCTCCAGGACGTCCATGTTGTAGGTCTCCGCCCACCTAGTAGAGAGAAAGTTCCCTCGTTAATACTATTGCCTTGCGTTCTCGTGCATTAAAGGCATACAATCACAATTTGTCGACATATTTAATGGTCAAAAATATTTTTACCTGCTTGTAAAACATGTTTTATGTAACTTATATTTATAGTGTATATATGGAAGCTTGAGGAATACACGAAATCTGGAAAGCTGTAGTTTCATAATATTACTTTTATCATATAAAAACACACTGGACAGACCCTGCTCCTTCGTATAAGGGTTCATCCTCTCCATGCTGGAGGCAACTGGAGATGCCCAGAAGACCAGTGGCTGTGCCTAATTTAGCAGGGAGAGGGTTAAAGGCTATCAACTTAACTATGACACTGAGACTTGTATACCTTTGAGCCTGTGCCTTCATATCGGCATCGGATGGACTGAAGAACATCTTGGCCTGTTTCTTGGCAAGCGTTTTCCACTTTCCGTCCCAACGCTTCATAATTTCATCTCGGATCTCGGGCACCTGATCAAAAGGAATGAGTTTTTTGTTTTTGTTTTTGTGTGTGTGCAAATGTACAATATTTGTTGTCATCTTTCACCCTTGTGCCTTGCGTGACAAAGAATTTTAAAATCTTGACTCGCAACTATACCCTACACCGACACATTCTTAAGACATGGCAACAGACAATTGTGATACCAGCAGAAAACAAGCCCGGGATCTGGGCCCCAAGCCACATCCTGGGCAAATAAATCGTACGCTGAACAAATAAATCATCAGATTTCCTGGGATCCACAGAAGTCGTACCTGTTCCAGAACGAGGTCCTTCTTGGCTGGCGGCGGGTCCATCATAGACAGGTGCTCCAGGTAGCGCTGCATCTCGCCCAGTACAGGCAGCTGGTCCAGCAGGATCTCCGTCAGGTGTGACCTTAGCTGGAATGTACGAGCAGGTCATTGTAACCGATCATGTCAGAATGTATGAGCAGGTCGGCATGACCTGAGATACATGTCAGACTGACCTGACAAATCTCACTGCATGAGCAGGTCAGTACATGTCATGCTGACCTAAAACATGCCATAATGACCATGTGCATGTATGTCATGCTAACCTAGTTAATTTTATGCTGATCTAGTTCATGTCACGCTGACCTAGTGACCTAAAATGTCATCATGACCTAGCTCATGTCATGCTGACCTAGTACATGTTATGAAGAGAACTATGTTCATGTCAAGATGACCCAAGATACAAGTCAGAATATTCAGCCAACAATATGTCATCTTGTCTTGTCACCAAACTTGCAACCAAGATGATTAATAATAGTTTTGTTTCTCTCATTGCATAGTGGATATAAGCTATGTCCTGTACGTCATGCATACAGTTGACGGGCATCCACTGGATACGATTTTATTTACCTTCAGTATGGTGTTCTTCCTGTAAGAGTTCATGTCATACTTCTGTTGACATTCTTGTCCCATCAACAGCCGAAACAAGGCTATCCACACCTGAAGATGTGAAGGCATGCAATGTTGATATATTTCATGGTCAAACATATTTTACCTGTATATTTGATTTGTCTACACTAGGCTATTGGGCAACAAGCTACATTTTCTGCATGTCCCAATGGTTTTCAATATTTTCATATTTTTTTCATTGTTTTAGAATAAAATAAGAATTTATTGCGAGATATACAAAAATAATTGTGAGTGTGCCTTAAAAGACTGAATTATAATATGGAATGCAATATGATTTTTCAATTTCCAGACTGTGGATCATCTACATCAAAGAGCGATCTCTGACTCATTAAACTATACTGTAGTACATGTAGTAACTTACCTGTCCTTCTAACTTGGTCAGCTTGAAGGAGTCTTCATACGACAACTCATGCCACTTGTTATCAATATATTTGTAGACTTTACCTGTAATAAGTGAATGAATGATTGCATAAATACGGTGATGACCAAGCTTAAACTATTACGATTACAATCAGTGTTCAAAATTACCGCTGAAAACCTACTGGCCCGAATAATGATACAAATAACAAATGTTTACAAAAAACGTGAATTTCTACTGGCCCTTGGGATACCTTTAGCATTGGGAGAAATGGCCGGGCCAGCGGGCCAGCAGTAATTTTGAACACTGATTACAATAACAATAAAAATAGACGTAATATTAATAATACTAGTATACACATATCCAGGGCTCTACATGAACATTTTGAGGCACCTGTCCCTGTGTCCTGTTGGACATGTAACTACTGTGAAAAGAGCTTGTTAATCAGTTAAAATATTGGCATTATTCTTCAAAATTGTACGAATATAATCGGTCTGTAGTGGTTCTCACCGTTTTTCCGCTTCACCCAAGGCGGGGACTCCACTAACTGCACCAGGAGGTTGGGAATGTCATGAGTATTCAGTAGTCTGGTCATCACACTCAGCGACAGCCTGGAAGTGTCATCAAAATCAAGCTGTGATACAAGTGAAAGAATCTTGAAATCGTTCAAAACCTGAATTGTACTTTGCAAAAGCCTGCTTTATTAACAAAAATTATCAATGGCCTACACAGCATCTCTGCTTGACACCAATAGGATTGATTAATCGACTGATTGATCGATCGATTGATTAATTGAATTAATGTTTTATGTTGCAGTATGAATATTTCATCTGCAGAAGGTATATTGCATGATTCTCACCCATCCATATGATCTGTGATGTAGCGTACAAGTGACACAGCCTTGATACAGATCTCAAAGTCCATCTTACGTGCTTGCTTCTCCAGTTCCTGAACAAAGAAATCATTATTTTTATTTTGTATTTACATTTTTTTATTTGTTTAACCCTTTCCCTGCTGAAGGCGCGTTAACTTGCCCGATCACATGCAGAAATAGAACACTTTGACTTTATTCAGCAGGGATAAGGTTAAATATTAAATCATCTATTTTAATATACAACTAACATCTATGGCTCAATTGTTTAAATTCATAAAACTTAAATATAAAATTTAATTTATAAATTTAATTTAGGATTACATTTTAAAATATACCGGGTACATTTAAAATAATTATAAAAAAAAATATAATTAAATAAATAATAAAAAAAGCATATTAATTGAATGTAATCTATAGGAATAAACATTTCTCTTATTTGTCATGATAAATATTCTAGAAGTCAAACAAAACTAAACATATTTAATGTTCACATCAATCTTTAGTTTCCATACCTCCATATTTGAGACACTTTGCCCATCACTCACTACACCAGCATCCACATCAAAGTCAGTATCATCATCTTCTTCATCATCATACATCCTACAATCACAAAATATACATAAAATATACATTCACAAAATACAAACATATTTGGGCTAACTATAAAATATTCAGGAAGTATGTTCAGAATATATATTATTATTATTCATTTGTAAGACAATGTTTAATTATTTTTTTAGTGATTATCCTTTATAGATTCCCACAAAATAAATACACTACTATGAATTAATTTGTAATTATAGTAATAGGTAGACATGGTCTTCCAACCAAAATCGTTCCAAACTATCTGTAATATCGAAGACAGACTCAGTTTTACGGTTTTGAAATTGTCTCCCCACCAGATCGTATTACAGTATTTATTTATTTTAATTTAATTTGATATTGAGATTTAAAGCCGCTTTCAAGATGTTTTCACTAATATCATGGCTTATAAGTTTAGAGCAGGAGGAAATTATAAATATGATGCGTACTTAGCAACGAGCTCGGAGAGTTTCCTGTAGCAGTAGTCCACCAGATCCAAGATGGTGTCTCCCGCCGCCTCCACCGTCTCCTGGTGGTACATCACCGTCTCTAGCAGGTTGATCGCCGTCGCCTCATGATACAGCTGCCAGAACACCAGAACAAATTAAACAGAACCATCTCCAGTGTTCTAGAACATGGACGATCTGTGATACAGAAGCAGAAGAAATTACACAGAACCATAGTGGGATGTTCTAGCTAGAGCGTGGACAATTTGTGTATGATACAGCTACCAGTCACTTGCGTCAGGGTGACCTTACATGTTCAACCTTGTTCAATCAGATACGAAAGATATCACTCCAAAAATATATTGACATACATTCACAAAGGTATGTCAATATATTTTTGGAGTGATATAAGATGCTCCTACTGGTCTTGGCCAGCAGAGTTACCCCTTTGGCTCATTCGGTAGAGCGTTCGACTCACAATCCAGCAACTCGGGTTCGAATCCCAGGGTGATCGGCATGATCCCCTGTTTCACTATTGTCAATGTACATTTCGACACGGCATGGCTTCACAAAAATTAATTATACAACGTAGAAAAGTTTTTGTTTTTAATTTCTGCAGGTGAAGGTGTGGTGGCCATTGTGGATGATATGGAAACTCTGGAACAGTTCTACAAGAAACAAATACAAGATCTGGACCAGAAGTACAGGCTGAGGGAGGCCAAGTGGAAACAGGTCTGTCAGTTGACTTGAATACAAGTACAGCCATGTGTATATAAACTGCTTGTACTGGCTTCAAGCTTGCGAAACCTTTTGATTAAGATTTCATGCTCAACTCAAATGTTGTACGGGAATTTGTGAACAAAACTTTGAGTTGAGCATGATGGATTCACAATCCAAACTTGGGTTCATATACACAGATCAACATGGTCCTGTTACAATGGCGCCCAACGTGGACCTAGTCATTCCTAGGGCCTGGCCCTGAGATTACCACACTTTTTGAGTACGATTTCATGCTGAAGCTCAAATGTATATTGTGATTTGTGAACAGAACTTTGAGCACTCCTGCTGTGACGTAAAACCATAACTCACTTGAGTTGAGCATGAAACCATACTTTTAAAAAGTTTCCTAATCTCGGTGCCTCGTCTTTCTGAATTGTCCCAGAGAGAATTCCTAGTTCCAAGGTGTCATAAATAAAGGTATTTACACATTCAGAATTAAAAGTAGGGATGATTATTAGCTAAATATTTTAACTGTGTTTTTACTGGTGTTTTACAAGCAGATAAATGCATGTATTCTGAAAAATGTATTCATTATATATCTCAAACAGGTCGCTGAAGAAAAACAGAAAATTGACAGATCTATAGAAAATGCAGAGAATGAGAGGAGAATGCAGACAATGCTTAACTACAAGGAAGAAGAGAAAGCCCTGACTTTGAAGAATAAAGTAAGTTTTCACTCCGACTTAGAATATATGTGATGTTTATGTTGTTATCTATGGTAGTTTTATACTATTATTCCACATTTTATTTTTATTTTTATTGTGATTTAGAGCTTCTTTCATGTTTCTATAAATTCTATCACGTCTTGTAATAGATGATCAACATTGTATTTTTAATCCATATGTCATGTTTTCTGTGTATATCAGATCGCAAAAGAAAAGCTTGACAATGAACTGGAAATAAGAAGGAAAAATATTCAGGATGAAGTGATTAAATTTGAAGTAAGTATAAGTGTAGTCAATATTATATGAAACTTGATGTGTTAAGTTTTGGAAATTGTTTCATTATTTAGATATCCTAGGGAAATGTAAAAAATGGAGTACGTTGAAATTTAGTATGGTATTCGTTTTCACGATATCTGGCCCCAGTTTCACAACATCCTAAATTTAGGAGCTTGTAACTATGTCCCAGTTTATCACCTCGTAAGTTAGATGTCAATTTAAAGGGGATAAGACTTGTAACATCGTCATGAAACACTTTTTACGAGGTGATACCTTTTAGGACTGGTTTAGGACCTCCTAAAAAGTTACATTTCCTTTGACCGGATCTTTCTAAGTTAATGTTGAGTCAAAATTCCTCTTTTTATCAGTTATGGTAGAATTAATATTTTTTTATATGGGGAGAGTTTATTTTGGATGGTTGTTCTGCAGGAGAAGATCAACCAGCTGGAGGCCGAGACACGTCGGGAACAGGAAGAGTTGGAGAAGTCAGTGCAGGAACAACAGCAGAAACAGGAACAGAAAACCAAAATGGCTGCCATAACTATACAGGCAGGATACAGGGGTCACAGGTACGGTGATACAAATATGGATTCTGATTATGTTTTCATATACTTCGTAATCCAAAGAATAACATAATAATAATAATATATGTATGTGATAAAGCCATATAATTATCTGATTCTATTTGTGTCAACCATTGTGTGCTGATCTTTGTACATGTCCAATGATGGATTTACCATTTATTATTATAATTTTCTGTTGGCAGAATATACAAAAAATAATTTGTATATTTTCCACAGTGGAAAACTGCAGATCTGTAAATCAGGGAATCAAATAACTAGATGGTCTAATTATTATTTCACTTACATCATAATTTGTATACCGTACCTACATGTAAATTGGATAATTATTTATGTTGTGTGTTACAGAGTGAGAAAGGAATCTCAGCATATATTGAAGGAGAAACGAGAAGAGAGGGCAAAACTGCGAGAACAGAAGAGAATTGAAGAATTTGAAGTAGTAATACAAAAAAGAAATGAAGTAATTGAGAAACAAAAGAAAGAAGAGAAACAGAAGCAAATGGAAATCAAAAGAATTGAAGAGGAGAAGCAACGCAAGGAAGAAGAAGAAAGAAAGAAGAAAGAAGAGGAAAAATTAGAGGAAGAGAGAAAAATAGAAGAAGCAAATAGATTGAAAGAGGAGAGAAAGGTATTAGAGGAAGAGAAACGTAGAGAGGAAGAAAAACGTAAAGAGGAAGAGAAACGAAAAGCAGAAGAGGAAAGAATACTGAAGGAAAAGAAAGCAGCAGAGGATAAAAGAAAAAAGGAGGAAGAAGAAAAGAGAAAGGAAGAGGAAAGAAAACTAGAGGAAGAAAGAATCCTTGAGAAAGTCAGGAAAGAAGAAGAAGAGAAAAAGAGGAAAGAACTCGAAAAACAAGAGGATTTAGAAAAGGAGAGAAAAGTGAAAGAGGAAGAAGAACGACTACAAAAGGAAGTGGAGAAGAAAAGACTGGCAGAAGAGGAAGAGCAAGCAGCTAGAAAGAAGGAATCAGAAAGAATACTAAGAGAGGAAAATCAGAGACTGAAAGATGAACTTCAGAAAATGAAAGACAACGATAAATCTAAAACCAAAAGCTCAGCGACTGGGAAGCAGGCAGACATTGACGATAGTTTCACTTCATCAGACAGTGATGAGGAGCTGCAAGGAGTGAGAACTAGTCCAGATAAGGGCAAGACAGACAGTCTCGGGAATACCTTGCCGTCTCACCTAGAAGCCAAGCGTCTGGTGTGGATACAGGAATGTCTGCCTTGGAGGTGAGTACATCTGGTGTACCAATTGTCCACAGAAATCCACTAATTTCATATTTCCAGGGGTCAATTTCTTTGCCCTGGACATGGCTTTGGGCCTGCAGCTTCCTGGGGGGAGGGGGGGGGGGAGGGAGGGGATATTTACTTTTAAATTATTTTAAATAAACAAAATTACAAAGCTTCCTGACCACAGACTTGTTTTCTGCTGAAATCATAATTGTCTGTTGCCATGTCTGGGACTTGAAACAGAACCTGCCAATCATGGGATTCGAACTAGGGTTGCTGGATTGTGTGTCCAACGCTCTACTGACTGAGCCAAAGGGGTATCCCTGCTGGTTGAGACCAGTAGGAGCATCTTATATCTCACTCTTGTATCTCACTCTTATATCTCACTCTTATATCACACTCTTATATCTCACTCTTATATCTCACTCTTATATCTCACTCTTATATCTCACTTGGCTGTATGTTGACCATGTTAGTCTTCGGCAATCTCCATTGAAAACTGCGTTTTTTTTTTTATAGAATTTGGGAACTGAAAACATTGATTTCATTAAAGAAGTTTGTTCAGCACTCGCTCGCATCTCATGGGTTATATCTAATTCATGTTTCTATGGATGAAATCTTCCCATTACCAGATTACAATCTAAAGCACTACTTGTAATTTATTCATTCTATAGCTCGTCTATAAATTATTTATTCTGGTATCTGATTTGAGGCCCCAGTTTCAGGTGCAAGGACTAGAGCTTTACAATATTTGTTTACAGTAAAGTAAGTAATGAGCCGTGGAAGTTGAAAGGAGGTGTATCCAAGAAACCTCAAAGGCGACCCTCGTCTGCTAAGAAGTTACCTCCCTTGACCGAGGATGTCATTATTACGGCAGCAAGGGTGGCGACATTAAAACAGGTACATTGGCAGTGTATGCTGTTTGAAAATGTTCCTGAAAGTTTTTTAATGGACAGTTTAACATTTAAATATCTCAATTATCTGACCACCAAAGATTACTAATTAATGATTGCGGAACCTGATGTGGATTATAGGCCTGTATAACTCGGTGACCTTTGACAAGGTTTAATCAAGGTGACCATGAAAAGGTTTAATCATACATTGTCCTGTATATCATTATCGTCTATTTGTCAATGTTCTATGTCTCAACTTATTTTTTTCTCTTGACGTTTTCATCTGGTTTTGACTCTAGTACTATTGTGTGTCCACTGTTAGGTGACCACTGTCCAGCTGACTGACCTCCCAGGCTGTAGTGTGTCCACTCTGGGTCAGTGCTGGGGTCTGCGGGCACTCTCTCTGACCGCCTGTAGTCTGCTGACCATCGACTCCCTCCAGCAGTGCCGACAACTCCAGTATCTCAATGTCAAGGTATGTGTGCATACTCCCCAGGGAGGTGAGGGGGAAAGCGAGTGCGTAAGAACTGAATAACAATGTAGCGCTGTGTGGATGCTTTGAGGCGTGAATTTCATGTATTATAAATGGCTGCATTATAATATTGTTGACAAGATAAAATACTCTGGAGGAATTTGCTGTGCATTATAGAGTAGGGCCCATTATTCTAGACATAGGTACTATTTCTGGATCGTTCATTTCAAGTGAAGTACAATGGCTGAAAACAACCATTCTAAACATGTACTGGATGTACTGTATTCATACCAAGTCAAGCAATATTCAGGTCAAATTAGTTATTTTTTAGAAATGTCTGATTTAAAGATTTGGGTCATGATCAATACGGTCACACGTCTGGCTGTTGTTTTAATTATGTACCTTGTACGTTGTAACCCAATCTATCATGCATAGACAATACTCAACAACATGATTCATCTCTGAATAGAACAGAAATTTAAGCACACAAACAATGTATTAAGAATTTCTCTGGAGTATTTGTCAACCCAAGGCCTAGTAGTAGTCGTGTGTTTTGCAATTGCTGGGACTTGAAAAATTCTGGAAAATTTAGAAATTCTAAAAATATACCTGACTTAAAGGCATAATATCACGGTTGATTGACCTATATAATGGTCGCACGAATTTCGATCTGAGACTAATTACGCATGATTTGTTCACCCAAAAGTATTTATTTACTGATGTACTTATCCCCCAGCACTCGATAGTTATAAAACAAATGATATTTTATGTTAAATAAGGGAACGTTCCGCTATTTAAATGTATTACTATTCTAAGAACGAATTCGAGCAAACATTAGAGTTACTTCCCCTTTGAATAATTTATTTAGAAGCAGTCTATTGGGGAAGGGGTTGCATTAGAGATTTGTCAACGACACAGCGGTGGAAAGCTTTTTGGAAGTACAAACATGATTTTATTTTTGTCAAGTGAATGTATTTTGTAGGTGTAGCTAAGAACTAGTCCAAAACAAATATCTTTGATAATATATTATGCCTTTAATAATGCGACCAATGATAAAATGTTATTACATCAAAACCTATGCATAATTTAAGTCATCATCCTTGGTATGTCAGTACCAGCCGGTGCTCACAGGTTTACTGCAACATACTGCAACATACTGCAACATACTTCAACATACTGCAACATCCTGCCTTAAAACTGAGAAGTTGTGATATTAGTGAAAGAATCTTGAAAGCGACGCTAAACCCCATTACCAATTCAAAAATAAATAATTCAAAAATCAAGAAAATATTTTTTTTCAGAAATTTTAAAATAAGACTACCCTGTACAATCATCAACACATATTTGTTCTATTTCTCTGTGTAGGGCAACAAGCTGGAGTACGTAGATCTGAAGGATCTTGGAAACCTGCAGTTTGTGGACCTCTCCAACAACAGTATAGCTGTGCTCCACGGGCTGAGTGGCTGCACCAATCTGCGCTGGCTGGATATCTCCTACAACCGCATCACTCGCCTAGGTGAGACCCATCTTGTCAATAGTCCAACCAGATAACATCGGCCTAGGTAAAGCCAAGCTTGCCGATAGTCCAACCAGATAACATGGGCCTAGGGAAGACCAAGCTTGCCGATAGTCCAACCAGATAACATGGGCCTAGGTAAGACCAAGCTTGCCGATAGTCCAACCAGATAACATGGGCCTAGGTAAGACCAAGCTTGCCTATAGTCCAACCAGATAACATGGGCCTAGGTAAGACCAAGCTTGCCGATAGTCCAACCAGATAACATGGGCCTAGGTAAGACCAAGCTTGCCTATAGTCCAACCAGATAACATGGGCCTAGGTAAGACCAAGCTTGCCGATAGTCCAACCAGATAACATGGGCCTAGGTA
>JAUTBZ010146694.1:0-12164 GCA_032361785.1 Lepetodrilus galriftensis
GGGTGAGATAGGTGAGAGGACTGAAGTTAGACAGGACATGGGTGAGATAGGTGAGAGGACTGAAGTTAGACAGGACATGGGTGAGATAGGTGAGAGGACTGAAGTTAGACAGGACAGGAGGTGAGATGGGACAGAGGTGAGACAGGAAGTAAGAAGTCATAGTGACGTCTGTAGTCTGAGGAGGGGAATCTAGCCTGTTGGCTGCTACTGGTGGTATTTAAAGACAGCACACAACACACACGTACAGCACAGATGGGGGAGAACAGGTGTCATGGACACAGCGAGATCCAGCCTGAGACGAGTGGTAGATCTGGAGGCAGTAGTCTGCTGTCGGCTGGGAGTGGGGGTTGTGGGAGTGGGATTGGCCCTGTATTCCTCCAAATATACACCGATGACGACTCTCTTGTCTGCACCATGTTGAGCATGCCACTTGTGTGGAACCCAGAGCATTACAAACACTTATTATTATATAGATATTTTTAGAAATATCATTGTTATTGTTATTATGTTATTATTAATTTTTATTTTATTATTATTATTATTATTATTATTATTATTATTACAGTCCTCCCTCAATATAACGCCCTTCGATGCACCACGGATTCCATTTAAAAAAAGAAAATTAAAAAAACTTTCTTTTCACCAATTATATTCGTTGATATAACGCGGGTGGCATGTCATGGACCCCAACTTCAGTGTTATATATCGAGGGAGCACTGTATTATTATTATTATTATTATTACATGGAGACCATAAGTCTGTGCCATGGAATTCAGCTCAGTTTTAGAAATTATGTAATGATTTTGATTGTGATGAAGCAAACATCAATGGTTAAAATATGACAATACCTGCTTTTCCACTGACATTTTTGAGTTCCTATGTGTGTATTAATGTTCAGTGGATTTATAAAGAAATACAAGTATATAGAAAATATTTGTCTCATTCTAAAAGAACTATTATATAATCATACCATGTCATATCGTGCAAGAAGGTATTGAATTAATATGGACTTTTATATTTAACCGCATCTTACCTGGTGGCAATCTCAGATGCCCTATATATATGACTGATTCAACAGGTACATATAGAATGCTAAAGGCATTAGCCGGAGTCAATGGCATTTCCTGTCAGGTGCATTGTTACCCGTGTCGGATAAGGTATGGGTGGCACCTTTGATCTGCACCCAAAATATGTTCGAATTACTAACAGTTCCAATCCCTCTCTGAACAGCTCGGTGGCCCTCCTTATCAGAGAGGAACCAGTTGGCTGTGTGGCAGAGCTGCCTACGAAGTAAGAGTAGCTAAATAGCGTGCTCCAGACACAATTTGTCACTCGGGACGAATTCCTGGGCTTGCAGACATTACTGGAGCTGTGCTTAACTGGTGCTTACAAAGAAGGGGGCAGGAGTGTGATGAATGTCCTCCATTCCTCTGCAGGACGGTGCTGATGTGTGTCTCTGTCTAAGCCTCTGATGTGTGTCTCTGTCTAAACCTCTGATGTGTGTCTCTGCCTAAGCCTCTGTCGACTAAGCCTCTGATGTGTGTCTCTGTCTAAGCCTCTGTGTGTGTCTCTGTCTAAGCCTCTGATGTGTGTCTCTGTCTAAGCCTCTGATGAGTGTCTCTGTCTAAGCCTCTGATGTGTGTCTCTGTCTTGCTTGCTGGCAGTCTGTTGATGAGTCTTGGAGCTTCTTTATGTTGCTAGCTCTGTTGCTAGTCACAACTTTTATGATGTTGGTCACAACTTCTTTAGGTTGCTAGCTATGTTGATGGTCACATTTCCTTTATGTTGCTACTCATAGTTCCTTTATGTTACTGAGTGTTGGAGATTCTTTATGTTGCTAGTTCTGTTGGTGGTCACAACTTTAATGTTGCTAGTCACAACTTCTTTATGTTGCTACTCATAGTTACTTTATGTTGTTGAGTGATGGAGCTTCTTTATGTAGATATATCTGTTGCTAGTCACAGTTCCATTATGTTGCTATAGTTACAGTTAATTTAGGTTAATTGTTATAATTCCTTTCCTTTAGATTGCTAGTCACAGTTCTTTTAGGTTGCTAGTATAACCGCTTCTTTCCACTGCTAATCACAGGGACTCTTTGTTGCTAGTTCATGTTGCTAGTTACATCTTTATATTGCTAGCCCATGTTGCTAGTCACATGTTCTTTATGTTGCTATGCTACTAATCACAGCTTCTTAATGTTGCTAGTCACAACTTTTGCGAGTTTTTAAAAATATTTTTTTTAGTTTAAACATATTTTATTCAAGACGAAATGGATAGGTTACAAGTTATATACCAGTTGCGAGTATACCAGTAACAAGCTGTGCAACCGATGGGGACAGCTGGATAGTTATTGATTGTAGTGTGCAATATTGGCAATACTACATATACATTGCTAGAATTATTTACTTGGAACATCAGAAAGATTGACTTAAAGTTCATATATCTTGCAGAATTACATTTACAAAATTTCAACCACTTTCTCATCATCCACCAAACAAACAACAACAATAACAACAAAACACAAATAAACTATTTCCACCATCTTTGACCTCTTACAATGGTTCTGAAGGCTTTGGCGTGCCTTGAGATCCACCAAAGAGGTCAAAGGCTGTATTTCTTCTCACAACACACACTAATAGATCTGATCAGGACTGTATAAACTTTGCAAACAAAGTCCTACCGCTGTCGGAATGGCTTTTCCATCAGTCGGAACCGACTGACTGACTGGCGGAGAGAGTTGGGGGTTCCTGTGTCGGAATCTGGAATCGCAGACGGATATTTCCCCTCCCGGAGTGAGTCAGTGTAGGAGATTGAGACAGACAGACAATAGTATAAGCAATGCGAGATAGCCACTAATGAGGAGACCAGGTACACACCAGGGAAAGGGAGGAAGATAAAACAAACAGTTGGAGCTGAACGCTCTTCTTTCCCAGGTTTCGTTTCTAAATATTATGCCTGCTCTTTGGCAATCGCTGAGAAATTTGATAAAATTCTTCCTGAGTTGTTATCGGGATTGTGATGCTATCTGACTTTGGTTTCGGTCTTTTGAAGCTTTCGCTTTGTCCCAGTATGCTCGGAGATTTCGGTGAAGATATCGGCCAGTTTGAAGTGGGAACTGAAATTGTACTTAAAGAAAATGTTGTAAGATAATTATATTTTTTTTTACTCGTGTATTATGAGATTGTGAATACATTTACATGAGTTTGATATGACAAATCTAACACGTTTCCGGATAGCATACATCATCAGGTTTAGTTTATATCAATGACTGTCTATTTACGTCTTGGCATTTCACGATGGTCTGCGTTTTCAGGTTCATGGACAATTCAGATTTCCTTGTAAATAGGTCACTATTATAAAAAATATGTGTCACACATAATAGTGACACGTACGTGTTGACACCAAATCATGGCAAATGGTCATCTGTAAAGTGACACACATAAACTACACGAGCCTGATTAGACAATGGTTGGAAAAAATATTCGAAAAGTTCACTTTTCACACTCACACATAATGCTACCAATGCTCTTATAATAGAAAAATATACAATCAACTTTTCACATTCACAAACAAAGATCTTCCTTTAAAAATATAATTACAATATAAAGAATCCCTTTTAATAGAATGTTATCATAGTTTTATCAGGATATAGATATTATGCATACATTTCATTCCCTCTGATATAAACTACAAGTTGCTTGTGAATTTGCGAGATAAAATTATTATATATTCCAGATGTCTGACAGGATGTGCATACCTACATCCCACTATATTCACCTTTTTATCCGCTATTTCCACTTTTTATCCATGTTTCTCTTTGATCAACTCCTTCCACTTAGCAGATGTACTAAGAAATTAGGAATGAATGATAAAGTTTAAAAACTAGTTCATGTCTACTGTCTATTGGCTGTGGCAATGTTTCTTTGCATCCAAGACCGTAGTACCCTAAGCTGTGTTTTATTTACCACTTTTATAATTTAACTCATTTGTGATACTCTTTCATGTTTGTTCAAATTAATAATGAATATAATTAATAATTTGTTGATTAAGGTTGGTTCACAAAATTCTGATTGTATACAAGTACAGTTCTAAAAGTGCTAAACAACTTATGAATCGTATAATACATATGTATACCTTTGCATTCATAATCATATGTACAATTAGGTTATTGTGTACAATATGCCACTTACAAGTATGAAAATAATTAAATATATGTTTACAGTACCATGTTTACTGCAAATATCAATATTAAAATATGATAAAGTTTGTGTACAATTTTTTAATTTTCCATTACAATCTGGTTGTTCTTTTGGTCAAAATTTATAATACTGTTCCAAAAGCAATATTTAAAATAATTTGTGTTGACAGTAAAACCAGGATATGTGGAACCCTGCTGAGAAAGCTAAAATTATGTTAATGCGGCTGAAAACTAAAGTGATAATAACGTGGCTTAAAGCTAAAGTGATAATAACGTGGCTGAAATCTAAAGTGATAATAACGTGGCTTAAAGCTAAAGTGATAATAACATGGCTGAAAACTAAAGTGATAATAACATGGCTGAAAACTAAAGTGATAATAACGTGGCTGAAATCTAAAGTGATAACAACATGGTTGAAAACTAAAGTGATAATAATGTGGCTTTTTGAGACAGGAAAAGTAAATATTAATTCAATGGTGAATATTCTAAGTATCTGAACAAAGTGCAAATTTGCACCAGTTGGGGGTCGAGCATTAGATGCATATGATCGACATTTTATTGGCTTCTTTCAAGCAGGTTTTCCTAAATATTACAAGACATTTAAAATACACTGCTTTGATGAAACATAGACTCCAATAAAATAGTTTGTGGGGTAAAGATGAAAGACATAATTAAACTGTGATCTTCATTTTCTTCACTAGATATCTGTCGTTATGTTTGTCATATCAGGGAAATAAAAAAGAAGGTAGCTGAAAAAAAGTACTGTCTACAGTGGTGGCTGTGTTATACTAAGAAGCCGTTCTTCTATTGTACGCGCAAGTGTATTTTAGGAAATAAAATTTGAACTCTACACTTTCAGGGGTAAAAGCTAACATGTTAATAAGACATACATGGCACTAGATGTGTCACGCTCTGCTGACTGTATTTAAATATATCGTTCAATTTCCAATCTTATGCTGCGCGAACTTATTCATATTTTCACATGTGTGTGAAAATGTGTTTTTTAAAGCTAAGTTATTTCAATGTACTCGAGAAATATTACAGGGGTGAAGTGTTGAATAACAATAATATTGAAAATTATGTACCACTTCATTTTGAATAAGGGTGTATGTATAAATGGCATAATTATCCCAAGGTATATAATGGGTTTTTGCAGGTGATAATCTGATGTGATTTCTGTTAACAAGAAAATTATATACAGGGTACCGCTTTTTTTTCTTCTCTTTGTACCCAAAAGCTTTTGCATGTTAACTTGTTTAATGATGGGTGAAAAAGAAAATGTCATGCCTTTTCTAAGAGCTTCTGAAGAGCATAATGTGGACAAACCTTCTATGAAATATTGCATTTCTGAAAGCAAATAATTTCATGAAAATATAATATGAATTTCAAGTGAGTATCTTTTCTCATACCTATTTCATATATTATGTGGAGTTGATATTTGATCTAAAACTTTGTCATGTATTGGAATCTGAAATAAAAAATCAAACATAAATATTAAAAAACACTTTCATTAAAAGTTTAAAGTAGCGTAGCCTAAAAATCTAAATCTTAATCTACTACGGTACATCTCACAGATAGTGAAAAATTATATTTCTAAGTTTTCCCTTAATGAAAATCGGTACCATTGCCTACACGTTCATCTTAATGTTATTTCTAAAGTATAAGGCTTATTTAAAATGATACAGATCTATTTCTCAGCATAGATGCAAATAACTTCCGAGCCACATGGACATTTATAACGACATATTATATGCTTGCAAATGTGATAATGGAGTTTCTGCCGGAGTTTATTGGTCTGTACATGCCAGATCTCACAGCTCCAAGGCTTTTCTCTGCGGATATGAAGCTATTTTCTCCCCACTACAGGTAGTAGTTGGCTCTTGGTGCCATTAGGAGAGAATTTAGTGTCAGCCTTCTGTACAACTCCCTTCTTTTACATATATACAGTGCTCCCTTGATATAACGCCCTTCGATGCACCGCAGATTCAGATACACGGGGTCCAACATGGACCCCATTTAAAAAAATAAAAAATAAACAATATTTTTCTCCAATTATATTTGTTGATATAACGCGGGTATTATAACCCGGGTGGCATGTCATGGACCCCAACTTCAGCGTTATATCGAGGGAGCACTATACTGTGTAATACAGATATGTTTTTAGTCTTAATTGATGGAGGTGGTACTCATTACGACACCACTGTGTTCGGTATTTGAACATTAGTAAAGGCACAATTTGAACAATATTATAGTCATGATTTTATTGAGGTGAGACATGCAGTGGGAAACCTGTGTTTTTGAACATTTATTAAAGGCACATTTTGAACATTATTAAAGACACAACATTATTACCTACCAGTATAGCGTGTACCTGTATTACAATTTATTTATCATTAATTGAGGTGATAGATGTTGCATTGAGACATCTCTATGTTCACAATTTGAACACTTTATTAATAGCACAATTTGAACGCCATTAAAGGCACCTAATGGCATCGGTTGAACGTCCAATCAGCGGTTAGGTAAAAGTCGTGATGATGTCATTCCAGTTGAATTCCTTCCAGGTATTTAATAGCGTTAATAGACCTGTACGAAGGCGCGGAGAATAAAAAAGTGTAATAAAATCCCCATGTTAAGCTGATATCAGCCGCGTTTGTACCGCCTCAACTTCAAATCGCCAATGGAGCACACACATACACAAACACCTTTCAGTGGTGTAGTGTTACTCCTGGGGGGTTTCCAACGAGATTTTCGTGAACTTCTTTTTATATACTGAAATCATTCACTTGGGCATGCCTTGGCAGAAAGCTGCACTTTGACCGCCTATTTGTCATGTGAAATTCACATTGATAAAGATTAGAAGTTTTAAACAGGGTTTGACACCTGAGGTAAATTCCCTAATGTGATTGCTCGTTCATGTGGGTTTTAGTAGATTATCTGATAGCATTCATGTCAAGAGTTGACATGCAATATGTAAATGTTTTGAATACGGAAAAATCCATTCGGACACTTAAGGAATTACAAGAGTTTGAACGCGTCCGTGATGTTGAAGATTTGTCCATGTTCTGGATGGTTAGGGGTGCTTTATTTATAACATATTTATAAACCTTGTCTTTGATACGGTCACAAATCAGTGAGCATCTGACGTCAACCCAGTCCAATATAATCTATTAAAAAAAATAAAACTAAGATGTATGTTTTCTAATATAAACAACTCGTATCTATATGCTACATCAACTCCATAGATTGAAGCTTATCTACATTTTCCACTTGTCTGATTAATATTTAAAAAAATAATCTATGGATATCATTAACATTGTAAGACGTATAACATACTAAAAATAAAAATAGGCTTTTCATTTTATGCTAGTCATAATTTCATGATTTTTGTATTTCAGTCTAGCATAAACAAATTTAAATTCATTTTCTATAAAGAAGAACGAAACCAATAAAAATGAGAGAGACGTATACGTATACGGTATATATAAAATATGTATGTTTGTATTGATTGCATATCACACATATAATAGCATTAATAAATTCAAAATAACAAAACAAAATATTTTTTTATTTTTAAAAAACCCCTCAACTTATAAACTTATCTATGAAATAACAAAGCGAAAATTAAAAATGAGAGACATATCCGTATATGGAATGTCCCACAAGGTATATACATATAAAGTATGTATTTTTGTATTGATTGCATATCACACATACAATAGCATTAATAAATTCAAAATAACAAAACAAAATAATAAAAACAAAACAAAAAAACTCAACTTATAAACATAGTCTTCTATGAAATAACAAAACCAAAAATAATCTAAAAGTCAATTTAGAAAAATCACCAAATAACAAAAACTGAATGATTTCGCACTATTCCCCAACAATATCACTTCTGATTCAACAGTTATTTCTGTTTCATAGCGCGATTATTTTTAAAAGTCTGAAATGTATAATCCTTTTTTTCCCCCTGTTGGAAGCATGTAGCAACAAAAGAATTTCCTTTTACCGGGTAATCACATTTTTACTTATCCTAAGAGATGTAGTTTATCATGGATATTGACCGCTATTGACCGCTATTGACCGACGTCCAGGTTCTATTAGACGCCCGGTCTCTCTGGACTGTCACAACGTCACGCGTAGGAAAGGAAATCAAGTCCGGGCAGTTGAAATTGGAAGCGTTCATGTGATTCATTGTACAAGCGACATGTTGTATTACCAGCTTGAAGAGAAGGGTATTGGTCAATCACACTCCAAGATATTAACCAATCAAACTGATGGATTACTCCGCTATATTTGATCATTGTGATTGATATAGTCTGTCATATGTGAAGCATTTTTCATTAATGGTGAAGTAAACAAAGATACAGTTGTGATATCCCGTTTTTGTACCGAAAATAGTGGAATGGTTTTGTTTTGTTTTTTTACTATGCATTTTGTTTGCAGAGACGAGTAGGAATACACATACCGGCTATTAACTTTCATGTTTTCATTTATTATAACCATAATATGGAAGATACCTTCAGTCAAGCATAGATTTGAAATCTTAGCATTATTGTTTGATTATGATATTTTTGTAAAATAATATTGATACATTTGTTAACATTATAAAGAAAAAGGCGTAAAGAAAATCAAGAAAACTTAATTACAAATCGATATTTGAGATAATATCTCAACTGAAAACATGTTAGATAAATTTATTTACTTAAAAATCCCCTAACATACTTCAGGGTTAGAAGTTCGCACTCGCCCGGCGGCCCAATCCATTTCTCCTAATGTTAAATGTATCCTACGGGCTAGTAGACATTTCATGTTTTGTTATTTATATCATTATTCAGACAAGTACGTTTTAAAGTTAGGTAAGTTATTTATTTTTTAAAAATGATTATTCTACACATGAATGTGAACTTGCTAGGTAAGTTTTTCCTAGTATATTGGTCGTTGCAAATGGGTGAAATATTCCTGCTGCGACGTAATATGCTAATTCAATATACCCCCTGAAAAACCTAGTACATTGACTGATTAAATTATTTCTTAACATTACTGTGTGAATCGTTCACCTATTCGCGAGGAACTTCCTAGGATAATAACAAACTGTAAACGACTAGAAGATTCCAGAAATTCTTATCCACGGTTACTTCCTCAACTATATGTACATGCCTGTTTCGCAAAAACTCTTGCAATCTTTCGCCAAATTTTCTGTTTAAAACAGGTTGGTAAGAATTACGGTGCAAAATCTCGGAATAAAAACTCATACGAATGTTACTGCCATTAATGCGTCTACCATCAGGCTTCTTGCTCCTTCTAAGTTTCCAGTGGGAACTTCTGTTTTATTTCCTTGTGTGTTTAACCACTCTTCTCCCTAAACAACACAGAAATACCTAATCGAGAGATACAAATAAAAGAACTGTTTTGAAAATTTTATTATTATCATTTTTATTAATTAAATAACATTTCGTACATTTCGTAAAGAAATTATCAGATTGGATGTCAGGTTTAAAATGTTCATTAATTGGTGTGTGTTGTAGTCAGTAAAGGGTTAAAGTGATTGCTGAGGAGCTCTCCAGGTGAAGTTCTACTCAGATCAGCTCTAGTACTGTAGCGAACAGAACAGTTAACGGAGAACGGAACAGTTAACGGAGAGACAGACCAGACTGCTTGTAGCTTGGAGGGCCATCTACTTGTGAATGTCAAATTTGACTTGATTTAATGAGAACTTTCCTGAGCCCATTGTGACATTGAATAGCGCAGAACAATCACTTATCTTGTTATTTTTATGAATTTCAGCATTTTTTTTGTCATTTAGTTCTAATTATCCTTGTTTTTATTTCATTACATTATATTTATTATTAATCATTGATATGTATTTATTTATCTATTTTATTATTGTTTTGTTATTTCTTCCTTTCTTTACATATTTCTTAATTTTAATCTTTCTTTCTTTATTGATTGATTTATTTATTTACAAAACTGATGAAGAACCTCAATGATGTACCTATCTATCTTACACATACAATATATTTTAATTACATATTTTGTTGTATTCTTTTAAAGTATTAACATGTATTTACCGTTTATTGGTTAGCATGAACTATTATTTCTAAGGTCACTGGCGTGAATGTGTGACACGCATGACATTGGAATTAGACATCTGTAACTGGTCAATTGATGTTTTTCCAGTGACACCAGGAAATTGGTGACATTGACAGAAAAAGGTCATATTTGGCATGAACACAAAACCAACAATATGATTGGTTGAGAGAGGACGACATTCGCCTATTCAGATGTCTGAAATCGCACACAGGTGTGGTACAACGCTAATAGTCCATATTTACACGTCAAGACACTACGTATTGCTTCACTTCGAACGTGTCATTTACTTTCAAACATGTCATGAAATTCGTATAAGCCAAACAAATATTAGCCAAAGTACTTATGAATTTTGGCACGAGGTGTTACTTTTCGCACGTACGTGTGTTGCTTATTTTCAGCTTTTATTAGTGCCTGTTCAAGCAAAGTGTTCTTTTAGGGGCAGTCATAGAAAAGTATTAAATACACTATTTTTCAAAGGGTGTCAAAAACGTGTTAGTTTTCTTAAAAGCTGTTGAATTGTAAAGGGCTTCAGTTGTAGATATTCGTTCAGTACTAAAGTACTATTAAACATATTATAGTAATGATTACTTTTTATTCAAGGTGCCAATTAAATTATCCATGCCAAGATGGTTTTGGTATTTATGAATTTGCTTTGCAATCATTTTATAGTCATATTTGTTCTTGAGGTAGTTTAAATTTAATTCATGGTCATTTTTCAAAAGTGAGTTTTAACATTTTACTATTGAATTAGTAATTACAGATACTTTAAAAAAATATTTCTGATAACTCAAATAACAGTCGCAAAGTCAATCAAACTAATCATACCCAAAAGGAATGTTTATAGTAACCGTTCCATTCAATTCTTTGAGTGTCTATCTTGTTCCAGACAAGTGTCAACGACCCCGATTGACAAAAGACACTTGACATATTAGACAGATCAGTCATGTTGTGAGGTACGGTTGTTATCAACTACAGAATTCTTCAGCTTCTTCGCCCTTGTCTCTTGTCATGTACTCGCGCCGCCATCGATAACGAAGATATAACCAACCTGCTATGAGTCGCCCCACAAGGAGAATATTAAGCTCTTCGGTCTTCCACCCTACGCCTGTCCCCAGAGTGAACTTATTTCCCATTATCAAGATGTCTATTGTATTTGTGTCTGTAATTTTGATAATAGGTTCCAAGTTTATGATCACATAAGAAAATAAAAAAATCGTGAAATAAAACTTAGATTGTCACTCCATAATAACAGTAGAAACTTCCATTGCAGTTTACAGTTCCAGTAAATCCCAAATAAAATACTGTAAAATTCCAATTTCCTATTTAGTCTACTGGTCATAACATCATTCATCATAATTTGCAATTGTGTAATAAGGAGGTAAATTGAGATTAAAATTGGTCTAGGCATGGAGATCTTTACATCATGAATACAGAAAATCTTTTATATTTGTTCTGACTTATGACAGAACTGTCGGGAAGCTAGATCCTACTTCTGTAATTTTGTTTTATTCTACAATCTGTCATCTGATTCATGAGCTCCACCTCCATTGAGTCAAGCCCCATATTCACAGATGCCTTCCACTGAGCCCCATTTCCACCAAGCCCCAATCCACGTAGCCCCTTCTCCAAGACATGTCTTAACAAAACCACCTCGCCTCCATATTCTGAGCCACATAGCTAGAGTTCCATCCAGCACCTTCAACAAGACCCTAAGTATTATTTTATTCAGAGGGTCGACATTCGAAAGAATGAACAGACAGACAAGTAGGCTGAATTTGCACGTGTGGGTATTATATGTGAAGAAGAGCATCAGCACGTGCAAATCCAGCCTTTTTACCCGTTTCTTCTTTCGAACGTCGCCCCTCTGCAT
>JAUTBZ010146705.1:0-12162 GCA_032361785.1 Lepetodrilus galriftensis
CAACATGGTCTGGAGACTACAGCAACATGGTCTGGAGACTACAGCAACATGGTCTGGAGACTACAGCAACATGGTCTAGAGACTACAGCAACATGGTCTGGAGACTACAGCAACATGGTCTGCAATCATCGTAGTCCATGTCAAATATGCCCTCAGCAATATTAGTGTGGTTTTTTTTATCATTTATTTTGCTAAAATATTTTAAGAATAATTGCTGCCACAATGTTTTGACAAGGACAATATTTTCTGCTACAAGATGAACGGGTTAACTAGTTCATAAACTACTGGGTACAATGTTAATGGTAATTTTAAATATTAATATGTGATCATTTTGAAATCATTATATAGAGGATATAAAAAAGCTTTGAATTTAGACTATCAATAGGAGTGACAACCAGATTCATTGGTGGACATTGCAGTGACAATCATGTTCTCCAGTAGTAGGTGATCACATGACTATAGCAAGATGGTAAGTCTATACGACCATGTCTGCAGATATATAGCAAGCGATGGTGGAGTGCTTCCTGACTTGAAAGTGAAAACAATGCCAGTAAACAAGGCCATAAAAACAAACATTTTTGTGTATAATTGTGTGTGTACTTCTATAGGTTTATGTAGTCATGGCAACGTGCAAGCAATATAGAGGATGGCTGAATGATTTTGAAAAAAAACTATTAAAAGAAATATTGAAAATGGGAAGATAATTTTTTAGTTTTAGTTTCTTTAAATTAACAGGAGTTGAATAACAAAATTAAATTTATCTTTGACTTTGTGTTCCAACAAGAGCACATCATTCTAGAACAGGAGGACAAATAGAGGCAACTTTAACAGGGACCTTACTCTTAGAATAGTGTTCAGGACAAATATGGAGGCATCTTTAACAGGGGCACACAACTCTAAAAATGGAGGCTGATGACAAGCACCAGGACAATCACCAGGACGATCACCAGGACATACTCACAGACATGGTACTTTGATGGAGCTTCATCGGACCGAAGGAGATATCGTTCTCAGTCGTCTGCAAGAGAAAGAAAAACATGTTGAGGAGAATTGTCGGACTGGTCTGTAATGTGGCCGTATTAATCACAATTACGGCGTCCAGGACATGAGCGGAGGTGACGAGGACGTCCAGCGACACGCCACAGATGAATTGTCACCGCTAAATACTCAGAGCCCTGCCTAGAGCCGTCCTGCTGCCAGTTGCCCGCCGCACATATTTATTTTCAATTACTACTAACTGTTTTTGTAACACTTGACATTTCCTATAGCTTTCCTTCTAAGTTAGTCGATATTAAGATGTGTGGGGTGCTCAGAAGTGTGTGTGTGTGTGTGTGTGTGTGTGTGTGTGGGTATGAGTGTGTGTATGTGTGTACAGGCACATGTTTTAATTTAATGCTAATGCAAACCAGTTGCCCGTGAACATATTGAATACAAACATTCAACATAAAATAAAGATTCTTCTCTTTTTATTCCAGAGGTGGTGCTGACACCATTATAGGAATCAAACCCAGAATTATGTTAATCATGGAAATTAGGAGTTTTTATGCTGCTTTATATTGTATGTCATCAATACCTTGACATTATTCTTATAGGAATAAACAATGACGCTGTTACAACGAGACCCCTGTGCCCAGACTGATACTTAGACAGAGATCCTCATATCTACCCTATGTATTGTATAGTGAACCATGACCTCCAGAAGAGATTCAAACACAAACCTTTGATTTTGTTGTCCGACACACTACTATACTCTGTAAAGCCCAACGTAAAATCAATGGATAAATTAGCTATGCTATTGATATTCTATTGCGATTCCACCGTAATGTGGCACTTTCTAATGCTAATAAAACATTATGTTTGTATTGGGACAAGCAGTCTATCAGAACATATTCAGTAATATTACCTCACGTTAGAATAATCAATAAACTAAGCAGTATATCAACTAGACAGCAAACCATGAATAATTTCCACATGTTTTCAGTCAGAACAATCTTAAACATTGACATAACTTGTCATAACATAACAGGCAGCCCACAGAAATTCCAGCTAAAAATACATTGATTTCAGCACATAAACAGAAAACAAAACCACAGTGCTAAAAGAATGGAGCCTGGATACATCGCCATTCTTCAGCTGAGGCCTATCAGCAGGTAGTGCTGTTGTTATGCCATGTGCGCTTCAGTACTTCTAGGTGGCGCTCACACCGGCTACAGGTGTGCATAAAGAGGTGCTAAGAGGCGAATATCTACCTCGTGATGAGACGCACACACAGATGTGTCATAACATCGCATGAACAACCACATTACACACCAAACAATTACCAGTGTTTGTGTTAACGCGTGATAAGGAGATTCGCTTGGCAGTTAGCTCTGATCTTCTGAAAGCTGGTGTCTTGAAAGGGCAATGTGGTTAAGAAATAGCGCGGAGATTATCAATAAAAACAGCAATAGCTTTAGAACCTAGTACAACAAGAGTATTTATACATACACAATAAATCACTGACGTATCTCGCACGTCAATTTCTTTAATATCTTACAAATTACAGATAAGTCTTATCATAAACATGTCTGTCTACGTGTTTATTGTATAAATTATTAACGTCTTGTTCTGTATCCATTTCCATTGCAAGAAAATGCATTATGTGCCAAGATTTATTAAATACATCAATCTTGTACTACGACATTCCTACAGCGGCATTAAGCATCAAACCATCAATCAGTTATTAACTAGACCAACTCAGGTGATTCACCTTCAACTCATAAATTGACTGTCACCCAACAACACAATATAATGGATGACAAACTACGATTCGATTACATGCATTTCAAATACATAATCCATATCACATTCCTATCATCAGCCAGGACGTCTAAACCATCCCAGTGAGTAATGGTGAGTAACGGTGAGCACTGGGCCGTAATTATTTGCATCTTATCACCCGAGAGATAACTTTCAGTTGACCTGAAACATGTTTGTTGAAATAGGGTTCCAGAGCTTCCAAAAGAAAAAGCGAGAAATACCATTTAACATATCCACCGTATTTATATATCTGTCAGCATATCCACAGTATAAATATGTGTCAGTATATCCACATGGCACTGAGTTAATGCCAGTTAGGATCAAGCAGATCCCACGGCTACCTCCATCCAGTAGCGAGTCCATTGCTACGCATGCAGTAATTTGAAAAAGTTAAACTCTCGGTACATGCACTGCACGTCAGCTTAGGACGCCATCGTAGTAGGCTCTGGGCGATTTCAAAGACATTAATAACCGTGATTAGACATTCATGACATTGGGGAGGGAAAACCTCTGCTCTTGGAGTGGCAATGCCAGGCCCAATCTCGTGGATATATTTGGCATACACATTGATATATGATATACACATATGATGCCCTATTTGACATACACATTGATGATATCCAATGATGTCCTTGACACACACATGTCCTATTTAGCATATAAAATGTCCTAGTTGACATACACATTGATATATTATGTCCTATTTGACATACACATTGACATATGATGTCCTATTTGACATACACATTGATATATGATGCCCTATTTGACATATTTTCTTTAACATTATTATTATTATGTCCTATTTTACATACCTATGTCCTATTTTACACATAATATATAATGTCCTAGTTGACATACACATTGATATATAATGTCCTATTTGACATACACATTGATATATGATGTCCTATTTCACAAACAGATTGATATATGATGTCCTATTTCATAAACAGATTGATACTTGTTTGATGTCCCAATTGATATATGTCCTATTTGACATACATTTGGTATGGAATATCCTATGTCAGTACTGGACATTCTGTTTTCCATACACTGTGATATAGTGGACATCCAGTGCAAGTAGCCATCTTTGTATCGGCTCCTGAATGCTGTTAAGCTGATTTAAGCACCATTTTAGCACAGAGCATTATCCGAGGATTTACTCTATTTAAATGCAAAGATTGTGATGTATGTCATCATGCTAGAAGTCAGCCCGCGATCTGCACCTCACCAGCAGCACCAGTACATTGACATTCCCTGTCTAGCATCTGTAGGGCCTATTTTATATTCATATGATGTATATCAAATGAAATTTAATTTAAATATTAAAAAGAATATTAGCATCAAAAAGAGTTGCTATAGTAACCAATACAGTGCTATGTTTATATAATTCATATATAATGGCATAAATTATTGAGTATGTTTCATATTTTTACATTTTTATATTTTTATTTATTTGCAATAAACACTTTATGTAAATATGAATAATGTCAACAATGTTTGACATGTTTGTAAAACCACATCAGAAAATGCAAATTTTCATTAAAGATATTTTGTCAACATGACCAAGTGAGCATTATATGTTTAACATAATCTGAGGTCAATCGACAATGTAATATACTGGTGTTGAAGGTCAGGAAAGACTAAAACATTTCTACACTCATGTCTTTGAGTATTCCAGACAACTCTCGCATACTGTACTAAGACTTCAGCTACCTTTTCTCTCAGACATTCCTTCCACTTCACAGGCCAATTAAAGGAGCATACATCCTGCCATCTATCAAGCATGCACAAGAGAAGGAGAGGACACTTCAAACATCTACACGTGAGTCTAGAACTATGCTGGTGCTCTAAGTGATAACAGCTTGTTACGTGCACAGAGAGCAAACTATTGTTAATGACGGATGCTTTTAGCAGAGTAGTCTTAGTGATGTATTCAGCATGAACCTACATTCACCACCATACTGATACCACCACCACCATCATCATATTGATACCACCACCATACTGATACCACCACCATACTGATACAACCACCATCACCACCACCAAGAAGACAGAATAACAACCACCAATCTGAAAACCTAAATACTGGCCACTCATCCCACTACTACATGCACTACTGTAATCACCAACCTCCATATCCTCACCCCGTGCACCCAACAACTCACCCTCATGCAACACCACAACCCAACTCACCAACCCTAAACCCTGCCTCACCAATCCCACGCTCCATATCCCCACCCCCACACCACCGCAACTTCCACCAGTCCCACATCCAGTCACCCACTTACCACACACACATCACCACAAGCACCGCTTCCTACATACAGAACAATTACAGTCCCGGCCCCCTATGTATAATATCAGAGAGTATAACTGGCTACTCTGTACGAGAGACATCAACTAAGAGCTTTCTCTACCCACTGTGACTCACCAGAGACATTTTCAATCAAATGCAATTCAACAGTAGCCATGAAGCATTATGTCAGCCAAGAACACATTGGGTAATGGTAGCGGAGAGTGTTTTACCACTGGTCATAAGCAATCAACTTCAGTAGGGTCAGTGAAGACGTAGAACACGTTGTCCACAAGACCAAGGTGTCTGTTCAGAAGGATGAGGTGTCTGTTCAGAAGGCTGTGCTAGATGCCAGTAAACCACTTTGACAGATTTCTTTCTGGTGGCTTACTATGTAGTGTGCATTGGAGCATGCTAACAAAAATTGAAAGTGGTAGCCATTACATAACGTTAAAGTGCTAGCCATTTTCAAACTTGCAAACACTAGCCATTTTGTAATGTGCAAGCACCAGCCATTTTCTAACTTGCAACCACTAGCAATTTTCAAACTTGCCAGCACTAGCCATTTTCAAACTTGCAAACACTAGCCATTTTGTAATGTGCAAGCACCAGCCATGTTCTAACTTGCAACCATTAGCAATTTTCAAACTTGCCATCACTAGCCATTTTCAAACTTGCAAGCACTAGCCATTTTCAGACTTGCAATCACAAGACCTTCTGAACAAAACTACTGTATAAAATTCTGGCAGCATTCTTGACATTCTTAGGGTCATTTCCTTACGATGAGGTAGCGAATTGCCTTGGAGTTTGCATAACGTTGGCATCGGTACTTAATTCTACATCAGCCCCTGAGAGCTGCACCGTCTCAGGGCTCTGACCGTTCTAATTGTGCCAGAGTCTTTCTTCTCAATTCTCCATGGCGCCATTACTATTGGAAACTGTTGGCGGGAAGCACTGGAGGAGTTATTCAGAAGGGAAGGTCATGTCATGTACGTCCATGGTCAACCCTGACAGAACCAACCCTGACAGAACCTCAGCCGCCGATCACCTGCCTTCATCAATGTTGCTCTAACTTTCTCCCCAGAATTAATCAACGTGTTTGGAATTAAGAGGACATGACACTGGGAGAGAGTTTGCATCAAGTAAAAACACTCATGCATTGAACAATTTGACGTACAATGATTGTGTGTGTTTGTTTACCACATACACTAATACCCGTAGGTGCAACATGATACCACTGTTCATACATGTAGGTGTCATAATTAAGGAACTATTCCCATTGTTAACATTAATAAGGTACTATTCCTACTGTTTAACACATACAGAATTATTGCCACTGTTCATATATTTGAACAGATTATAGGCACTATTCTTATTGCTTAGATAGTATTAGATTAATAAATTGCCATTCCACTACAGCCACTGTTGAAATATTTAAACAAATTTGGCACTATTCCTATTGTTGACATATAGTTTAACAAATATTGACATTATTCCCACTGTTGGTGTATTTTAACATACAGTAGTACTATTTCCACCATGTTGACATTATTATAAAATATGACATAGTTTGGTTTTGAAATGACATTATTCAAAATGTCGACATTATTTAACAAATAACATAAGACCGTATTCCTACTGTAATTTAACCATAAAGGAAGCATATTTTTCCCAATGTGTGACATATTTAACCAAAAAGCTGTTCTGAACTCATCCACATCATGCTAACTAACTGCAAATCCAATGACATATGGCTATATTAATCAATAGACCTCATTAATATCACCAAATTGTACAGCTGTACGTAAAAATAATCAATATATTCTGGGACTGTTTTCCCTGCACACATATAGCACTAGAACGTGACAACTGTAGCCTGTAGAGGTTATCACAGGACACAGATATACATTGTCAATGTGTTGCAACTGCTTTACAGTAAAATGTATCAAAGCAAAATTATATTGTTAATAGCACACGATCTACAATTCTATATACCGGTACTAATCATGAATTAATGAACTGCATCGTTCAATCAAAGTTACATTTTTCAATTTGTTTTAAAATAGAAAAAAATGTTTCGAGACAGCTGATCCTGACAAACAAAAGAACAGAATACTGCAATCAATAGAGATTTTATATCTTAATTAAATTTATTCCCTCACTTTTCCGATTCTGTTATTAAATCAAGATATTTCAAAATGACTTCCAGCTTGCTCTGAAAACTGACAGAACAGAACAGAACAGAACAGAACAGAACAGAACAGAATTGTATTTCAACTAACTGCACTATCATAGTGACTATGAAAGAGACGGAACAATAATAAAAGCATACCATAGAAATTAGAAACAACTCAGCATTTTAACCATAAAAAGTCTGCAGTATGATTGCACAGTCTGTGTCTGTCCATTGTTGTACCGTCATCGTCTGGATAGTTATTACACACAAATTATGATCAATATCCACAGAATGATAGCTCTGCGTCTCACGATTCATAAAGTCACATACGAGTAATTATTCAATTACATGTATTCCATGTCCACTCACAGCTTACGACTGTAACTACCACTCAAGTAGCCCAAAGTGTGCAAAATAAATAATTTGTACACTAGCGATATTGACAACTAATGGTGGATATGTGGTTTATGTCCCTTTACGATGACATTAATACACAATCAATTATGTCGATATTGTACACACTGAACGTATACAATACACAGGATACAACTTGGCATCAAAATTAATTTAATATGTTAATGTTTCAATCATTCATACATGAAAATAATTGAATAACATTTAAATTATTTATCTGCAGGACTTTTACTTGTAGAATGCTATGGCAGTGCCCACACACATACTAATGAAAATACGATCAGTGAAATTTAGATTGATGAAAAGGAAGCTAATTTACTGTGGTCGTTCTCAGACAATGCCACCCCCAACCCAGTGTTTCTTTTAAGTATTTTGTGTATATCGCCTTACGCTCTCGTTAATCATCATCAATCATGTCGCAGTGCGTAGATCAATGTATCGGAGTGCACTCAATAGCGACCAAATTGCTTTGCAAACACACTAGAGACTGAATATACTGGGAAAATGTACGAATGACCGCGACACATTCCTGTTAAATACACTAAACGCATTAATAAAGTACTGTACCACTAAATTTAAGTAATTAAAAAAATATATCTCTTTAATCACCTATTTCATGCAACAGGTCAGATTTTATTTCTAAGGCATACACTATGTCATTCCTCAAAACATGCCTCTTTGCATGCATGCATATTAAATTATGACATTTTTTGAAAGAATGTCCCTTTAAAATATACACATGACCTGTAACATTCCTGAATAAATGTGTGTACCATATACACAAATACTAGTAAGGTGACATGCTATGTCGTGTCTCACAAGATGTCACACATGTCTCTATATGCCATTGCCATGTTGTAGGTGACATCTGCACACATGTCCAATATTGACACAGTTACACATCTCCCGGGGGTGTTACGTTCCTACCTGTTGCAAGGATTCCTCTACACAGGATATGCACGGCGACACCAGACACGGGTACGATCCCCCGAGTTTTCCCCCGGAGGAGGCACCGCTCCGGGATGCACAACACAAGAGGAATCTGCCCGACATCCTGGTATAGTCTCCCGGTCCCCCCCTCTCTGGGTGTGTGTCTCTCTCACGCTAAACACAGGCAGTCGCGGTGACAGAGGTGGCAGAAACAACCTCCCCTATGCAGGACTGTCCACACTGCGGCTCCTCATCACATGACACCAAGCCGCTACTGAGATATTTCTAAAATTGCCAGAACTGATCAATGATGGCGCTGCGGTTTCCCCCCCGACCACCAGCGATCCGATCTGGACTGCCGAGACGTCGCGAGTGCGAGACGTCGTGAGTGCGGCAACGGCTGCGCTGCTTGCATGGATCGTGGTAGCCTCCACACTCGCAGATACAGACAGACACTCTCTCACACGGCTCACGCTGTGATGGTGGTGGAAGAAGAAGCTGGTGAGGAGGAGGTGGAGGTGGAGGAGGTGGAGGAGGAGGAGGAGGGAGAGACACACACTGTGCGAGTGGACTCTATAACCAAGAGTCCAAACTGACCTCACTCATGTCACTGTACTGTGACTATATCTTCAAGAAACTGGCCTCATCTCAAGGCTTGCCAATTTATAGGTCAAAGGGAAATCTTGATAAAGCTTTGGTGTGCACCTTTGCTTAATCTGTATAGTGATGTATACAAATCAAGTCATTCTGTTAGCTTATGTAACACTACTGTGCTGTTGAGGGAGGATTAGGTTTGTTTAGGTGACAACAACTTGATTATTTGGTTTAATGATGTTTGTGACTCCATTCACCAATATAAAGGTGTGAAGGGGATATATGTAAATTTATTCTAATGGGATGAAATGAACATATGAAAGGCTACAGTCTCAATACGAACCAGGAAGTAGAATAGTGCTTAAGGTAAACACTACATATACTCTTCCTATTTTAGCTCCTGTATAAAAAAGTAGTATGGATTTCTGTAATAGATAAATACTTAACCTCTCGTGAAATATAGCATATTTCTGGAATATTTTTACCAAAAAAAATTAACAAAAGGTATTTTGAAAATGTGTAATTTAATTTTGTCTCTCTGATAAAATAATTAACCGTTCATTTATAATAATAGATTAAATATGATAAATCATCATATGCTTGATGTTAGTTCTGACTGAACACATCAAGATGAAGTAATACTAAAAATCACACCAATGTAATTATCTTACCATAATTAGCATCTGGGTCAACGATATGAATTCTATTTATGAAATATTACAAGTGTGCATGCTTATTTAGGTTACGGACTTTATCGGGCGAGACCTATATATACGTCAATACTTCTAGTATTGACTCTAGCGTGGTCTATTCATTGAAGGGGGCCATGTGGAAACGTGTTGTCTTACATCATATCAGGAGATATTGATCGCGTACAAAGGGAGGTAGTATTTAATGTAATAAATGTCACATGTAGATCATAATGGTATAAATTGCAGTGGATATTTGTCTACCATACAGTGGTGGAAAGGTTTTTGGAAGTACAAATATTACTAATATAAAGACATTAATAAACGTCCAATAAATTGTCATCATTGTCTCCACATAAAATACAAAAACTCTAATTCCAAGACACAAATCATCAATATCTTCTCCGCCTTTTTATAGACGTTAATTTAACAATTATCAGGTTTAATTTTGGAAATGTTTCAAATGTGCCCCAATGGATGTTAAACACATCTGGCTTTCAGAGTGACCTTGACATTAGATGTACATGCATGTGGTAATGAACATGTCAGAAGAATTTGCTTGTACTCAATAAAGCAAATATTCTGTGAAAGACTTGAGAAAGTCTCCAGCAAACTCAGCGCTCGTTGGAGACAATAGAGGATTGCTAAAAGATCTTTGGAGCAGAACATTTTCTAACTAGGCGGATAACGAGGGTGGCCATTGGTCAGCTGGTGGCGCCCCCTGGGAATGGTCAAGCTGCCGTTGACCGGCTGCCCACTGGTTTCATTCATCTCTGACAGTGTCAACAACTAGGTTGAACTCATTATAGGGTGGTCGTTACACTCGCAGCATACTGGCAGAACAATATAGGTCTTACAATAGTTAGCCCGTGGAGGGTGGCAGCGATCAAAACCCTCACACGTTCATTATGCTAGTTCCAAATCCCAGGGTAGCAAAGTTCTATGGTTAGAGCATTGGAGTACATGTGTTCATAACGTTGATGATCATGAATTAATATCCTACGATGTATGTTCAACATCTTGGCACGAGCTATTTAATTGCTGTTGCCATAAAGCATTGACATTTCACTACTGGATCCAATGATTAACCTATGAAGCACTGGAGACAACCTGAGTTGCCCATTGTAGGATGAAGGTTGCAGGGTGTTTTATTATAACATTTTTTTCTGCATTGTAAAACTACGAATAAAAATGTTGAAATTTATGTATGTATGCAAAATGTGTAGTTTTGTGTATACATTATGTGATATAAGCTACATTTTCCATTCATCTTTGTAAACACATGTACAGACATGTTTCATCAGCTTTATGTGAATAGAAGAATTGAGGCTATTTTCAGGTATGTGTTTGTACTTTATGAATTAAGAACAAGTTTGTATGGGTCATGTAAGATCAAACAATATAAAGCATTATTGCACTAGCTGAGTCATCTATTATTACTGAACAAAACACGAGTAGATTATTTCTTACATACAATTGTTTTTTCTCCATATTTGTTTTTGTTAAATAAATATTATTTTAATAAAGATAAATTCATAGTTGTTCAGAAGAAGTTATACAACCTGAAAAAAAACCCACCAAATCATTCAATTGTTTTGAAGCACTTCCTGTTTGCTTGATGAAATGCTTCATGTTGTTAGTATCGTATACATCGTGTTAGTATCGTGTACAGTATTCGCTGTCCATTAATAGCCCCCCAAAAAATAAAAATAGATTTCTAACTTGATTCCTATCAACAAATCCCTATCTGTATCAATGACATTGAACTTGAAAAGATATAACTAGGGTGATGACACACAATATCCTTTTATAGATTAAGTGCAATAAATACTACTCCATGTTCTATTTTGGTAATTATACAATTGTAGAATGATAACTAAAATTATTTAAATATCGCATTTATCTATTGTCTTGTATTCATTTCTTACACATGTGTGTTTGGTGTAATTTCAACTGCTTGTAGAATTAATTTAATCACAGTTTTAAGAGTATCTGCCAGGTGATCGTTCTAATGTACTTTTAGTGATGATTTTACAATTATATTCACCATTTGAACAATCATCATGCCATATTTGTAAATTGAACATCAATGGCTACAGGCATAACCAAAACGGTTGGATTTTTACTTTACATCAAAAGAAGATTATAATCTTGGTAGCAGGAATGGGTGGAGAGAGAGGAAGTGAGAGCGAGAGAGAGAGAGAGAGAGAGAGAGAGAGAGAGAGAGAGAGAGAGAGAGAGAGAGAGAGAGAGAGAGA
>JAUTBZ010146716.1:0-11921 GCA_032361785.1 Lepetodrilus galriftensis
GGCAAGTGGCTTAGTTCGAAATTGCCTCTGTTCACCCATGTATACCAGCAGAGAATGGGTACCCTGAAGGATAAGATGGTCATGTGAATGATAACAATGTAGCGCCTTCAACGGCAGCTTAGGTTGTATACTTCCCAGGGATTCGAGAAGGAATGGAGTGCCTTTGATAAAATTGAACGGGGTAATAATGTAAGCGCTATGAGCATACCTATTTTATAGTCGGGAGATTGGCGCTATATAAATGGACGCATTATTATTATTACACTAAATACGCATACATACGCACGCGCGCGCGCACACACACACACAAACACACACACACGCACATATAATGTACAGACACGCGCACAAGCGTGCCGCAGCTCTCTCTCTTTTCTCTCTCTCTCTCTCTCTCTCTCTCTCTTTCCATCTCTCTCTCTATCTATCTCTCTCTTTCTCTCCCAATAGTGTTCTTCCTTCAATGTTTTATATATGCTTTGTTATCTAATTTCCGTAGAATATGTGCATCTAATTTGGACAAATTTGATTCAAATGTTCACGTGAATGATATCCGCGAAAGCGTGCGCAATAAAGTATGTGTTATCGTAACAAATTTACTAAAATCCAAATTCAATGTGAATTATACTAATCTTGATCTACAGTGTAAGTATGGATCCACAAGGATTATAGTTAATCTACACGGTGTGTAAATATATACGTATGTGTATGCTTTTATTCAACTGGAAAATAAATATTAACTAACATTCTAGCGTAGCACATGCATTGTTATACTTTGAAAATATTGGTACGATTCTTTAATCAATATTGTTGACTACATGCAGCTACTTCACGATAGGTCGTGATTGTTAGGGTTGCCAAACAACACGGAGTAAACGTATGTAATGAAACTGTCAAATACATAATGTGAACAAACATGTATTGTAACTTTTTTAAATTGTATAGTCGCAAAACTATATGCAAATTCTAATAATTTAGCTAATATCAATTCTGTTAGTTTCTATATTAGTCATATTGTTTAACTTTAAGCCCTTCTACACTTTAATTAACTAAACGCTCTACAGCAGAGTAGGCCTACTTATACAGACGTCGTAATATTTGCTTTAAAACACAACTGCATATAGTTTGGTTATGTTTGTTTTTGTACACTTACCATTAATTGAAAGAGCATGTACTTGTGAATAGCTGATACATTTCACTATGTATCCACCTGTCCTATAATATTATGTGTAGAACATCAACGTTTTCTTAAACAAATGTATCGTAATAATACAAAGTACTGCAGGTTCTAACAATTATTTACATCATAGTGAGTGTCTGTCAAGAGTATATTAAGTACATTTCTTTCCTATGTAAAAATATATTAGCAGCTAAAATCAAATGTAAGAACATGTTTAATTTTGTATCATGTGCCATGCATGCACTGCGAGTCGTAAAATGGAATACATTTGCTTGATTGTACAGAGAGAAAACATAAGGAATGTCGCTCGTCTATATAGAGTAAAATATTATGAATTGTATACAAGAAAAAAAGAAGAAAATTATTTATTAAAGTGTCTAGGGTATACAATTTGGCATTTAAGTGTAAATTGCATGTGCCAAGCTCATGTATACTTATTATACAATATTGCCTACATATGTACATTTAAAACAATCACAATAATGATATTTTTTATAAGCCAGACATGGCAGAGTATTCTCTGTAGAGAAAAGACCTGCTTGCGGCGAATACAGAGAATAACGGCGAATTCTCCATAACAGAGAATAGCATATACGCACGCAACATATTCTCAGTAGATTACTAACACAGATGGATTGTATACATGTGCATGCATGTATTATGTGTAGACTATTTACATACTCTTGGTTATCACCTAGTAATATTTGCTATTACTTGTCATATTTCACAGAAAACAAAGACATACGACAATATTTTCTTTTCAGATTATATCTCTTTCGTAAATAAAAGAAAGTTTTTTTTCTGGAGCAATTGTCGATAAAAAAAAAGACATGTGCGTGCGACGTATTCTACCGTATTACATATTAATGGCGTATTCTCCATTACAGAAAATAGCATACGCACGCAGCATATTCTCATTAGCAAAAAGCATGCGCGTGCGACGAATTATACCGTATTACATGTCCATAGAACAACGGCGTATTATCCATAACCAGAGAAAAACATACGTACTCAGCACATTATCATTAGAAAAAGGTACAGATCTATATGCGTGCGGCGTATTTTCTAGTAGTATTCTTCATAACAGAGAACATACGCACACAGCACATTATCATTAGAAAAAGGTATATGCGTGCGGCGTATTTTCTAGTAGTACTGAGAGTAATGATGTATTCTTAATAACAGAGCATACGCACACAGCATATTGTCAGTAGATTACTAATACGGACGAGCGTGATGACTGATGTATGATCCTCAGAACAAAACAGATGGTACAACACCGCATCAATACATATGAGCCATCGATTAAATTAATTGATAAAAACTTAATTTAATTAATTTACTTTGTGTATGCCATTCTCAGAATAATGATAATGCGTTTTCTTCTTAATTATTCTATTATTCTATCATGGTATCTAACTAAAGTCCACAGCGTTATTGTGTCTCATTATTGTCTACGCATGTTCCAAACTAATGCCGTTCAAAGGAATACTGTAAAAGTGACTCATCTTTATTAAATACCGATTAATGGGTAAAGATTCTAAGATAATTTCAAATACAATCTTTGATCGTATTTGACTCGTAGGCAATGTATTACTTGTTTCATTTTTTATTTTATGTTATGTTTTTTAATCGTAGTTATTAATTTTGTAAATGGCATGAGGCACGATAGGTTTGATAAGAAAATGTTCCAATAACATATTTATAACAATACACAAAGGGTGAATATTAGCTAACATGTAATGTCATGTTATTCTGAATGATGGTATCCAATAGGAAAACACACGAAATTGTTAGTGAAATTTTGCTTACATATATATAAAATATAATTTAGTGTGTTTCAACAGAATATACACAGACAGTATCCCGGATATGCTATTCTATGCCGGTTGTCGATATCTAAACTGTATCCATTTTGAATACAATGCGGCCATGTTAACTAACCTTTGCATAGCTTTGACAAATCGGTATTATACCCCGCCTGTTTAACAGTTCCTTCAATACAAAGTACTTCTGAAGTTTGGGGGTTGGCTTTCAGCTAAGACATACCTCATGGGGACCATTTGATACATTTCCTTTCACACACGAGCAATACGTTTGGACGACAAAGCATAAAAAGCTTAATATTTGAAAATGAAAGAATGGCCCGACTGGGAAATCGTATAATGTCCAAGCGAGTTGTCTTCATGTAGGAGTCTACTTTGCAAATGTTTCTGCTGAAAGCTTGGAAGAATTATAGAATTATACCCCAGAGAGCTAGCTTAGAGACAGGGAAATTACGGACCGTTTTACGAGATACCACTATGCTTCCTCGCCCCGGTAATCCAACAATGCCAATTTTATGTCCGTAATTTTACTAAAAGGAGTCCAAACTCCAAATGACCGGTAATATATTTCCAACAACAAATGTGTAACGTTACCCAAATATTTCTCGATTGAGAGGCCTCGCGAGAGAAGTGCTGAATGTCATTTAAGAAGTTGTACGATCGACGTTCAACTATTGATGGCAAGCCCCCAACGGGAGTTGCGAAGAATTATCGCGGTATAATATTTGTATTCGAGTTTCAGCATATCAAGAAATTCAAGAGCAAAACGTGGCTGTGCAAGTCCTATGACTCTGAGGATTACCAAGAAGAAGAGGACGAAAATTAGTGGACATTCCTTTGGGCATAACAGCAAACCTCAAATGTCGACTTTCTAAATGAGTTTTGTTGTGATGATAAATAGAATGCCCGCAGCTGAATAGAATAGAGCCCTCCTTTAATTACTCACCATGCAAAGTAGGAATATCAGAGCACGCGATTCTGTCAGATCCGATATGAGGTCTAGTGTCTGAGAAGTTGGAACTCAAGTCTGGGCTCGACACGTATAGAAACTAAACTGAAAAGACCATTGAATTCCGACCCATGACCTTCCAGAACAAAACAGAACATAACAGAATAGAACAGAACAGAACAGAACAGAACAGCACAGAACAGAACAGAATAGAGTTTATTCTTATGAAAAATCACTTCATGTGATATAATGAGAAAAGAATGAAATAAATACAATGTTTACATAATATATATATATACGTAACGACATCGTTAAGCCTTCATAGAGGGTAAATGGATCGTTATAGGATTGTTTTAGATCAAACGTTCATGATATATTCTTACAATTGTTTCACATTTCAAATTAACAGTTCATATATACCGATATTCCAATCGCGATACATCTAGAAATTAAACTGAAAACAACTTTAGATTCTATCACAAAGACCAACACATTAATCTAGAAAGTAAACTGGAAACATTGTATTCTAATCCATGGTTTAACACATCTAGAAATTAAACTGAAAATACTTTTGAATTCTGACGCAGGAAATGAAAATGAAAAGGCTGTTCGCCATACACCTATATATGATGGTTAACCGTTACGTGGTTGACACTTGTCGAATGCGAACCGGTTAAATATTAGTACACATGTATATAGTATATGTATTGCGTTGACGATGCAACACCTGTCAATAGAATTGTCTAATTATGTGATAATCAGGCAATAGACCTGTTGAAAGCTTTAGCATAATTCCTCAAGTAAATTACTTCCATAAGTAAGAGACTGATTATGATCTCTTTACACATGGCAGCAATCCATATCGCGTATCTATATATTAGACCACCTTATATATAGAGTGAATATGTCCGGTTTCAAATAAGCATTTCCCTAATACAATAATAGCTTAGAAAAACAGCAGTAGAAGGTGTATCAATGGTAACTTCATTCGCAATCTGACCCCGATGTTATGAGACATTTTTATTTAGTACGATTTCATGCTCAACTCAATTTTTGCATTAGAATTTGTGAATTAAACGTCGAGTAGCATTAAATTGTACTCCAATATGTTTCCAAAATCTCGCGGAGCGGACTAATTAATCCATAAGAATAAAACTAACCAAAAATAAAATACAGTATTATGTTTATAATTTTCAAATTATAAAGATCCATAGGATATTTTTTTAGATCCCGCCATTGAATTTATAAATAATGTCCATAGGTTGTAAAATTCGACAAACTTTCGAAACCGCTGATAACTAAATCGCAGACCGTGGCAAATTATTCCTGTTGCATATGACAGAGGGGGTGGTGTGACGGAGGGAGATCCCGGAGGGGTGGGGGTGGGGGGTGTTGGTATCCCCTGGGTGAAGGGGTGTTTAGAACTCTAGCACCATAGCATACCCACTTACCCATGGAGACCAAAGGTTCAATCACATGTGCGACTTTAAAATCAAGAGTTCTCAAGCATACGACACGGCATTATGACCTGGCATGTCACCAGTGTCTTAATAATTACATGTCATATCAGCAGTGTGCATTGTTCTTTTCATTAAAATATGTATTTCATATGGTACATGTATATACATTCCACTAGTTTGTGTGCCAATATTGAATCGTTGTTTCACTTATGCATTTACAATATCACTGACAATTTCCATATCCATTAAGAAACATTGTTTCATATATTTTCACGTTCAACTTAGTTTTGTTCAATAATCCACATATATACCAAAAAAAGTATTGTCGTTTAAATAGCCACAGGTGGTAGAATTCTTCGAAGTGCTATTAATGATGCAAGAATTATTAGAATAGATGTCGGTCTGGTTTACTTCCTACTAATAAGAATATTTAACAAAATGTTCTTTCGAAAACATATGTCCTAGACTGTATTTTCATGTATGTGCTAATTTGATGACATCCACCTCACAAAGCACACGCACATATTACTACAGTACAGACATATTCCAAACAGAACGGAAAGTGTTTCTTTGTTACCAAAATTGTTTTAAATAATTCTGAAATTGTTTCTTGATTTCTATTGTAGCCAGACTTTCATTATATATTACAATTATAGTACATGTACAGTAATATTATTTGAGTATATATTTTTTAATAACTTTAAAAGAAAACATTTCGAATGAAATGTTAAACTTTAATCTCTATTGAATATTGAATGTATATGTTTTGCTATGTTGAATACTATGGTTTAATATCCAACTCAAATTAAGCGATCACATTGTAGGGTGCTAGAGTTCAAATCCATTATCGTTTGAAGTTTATAACCATGTCTAAATAAGCACGTTCTTGAAATTAAATTGTCGTATTAAACTATCAAATAATTGTTATTTTGATACAGAAGTACATGCTTTGGTAAAACATCCCCTTTAGATTTACAGTATGTAAATTGCTCTCGTCATAGTAAAAACAATAAACACCGAATAATTACGTGTTCAAATCGAACAATGAGAACCCACTGCACCGTGTAAACAATTTGTCGATAATTTATTCTGTGACAACTCCTTCTTGAAGAATTGTCTTTGTGAAAAAGCTACTTTCCCGAGCTGATTCAGTAGAGGCGTGTTTCAATAGGATCAGAAGAGGGTCTTCCCGTAGGAATTCCTCAAAGAACCAACACGTGCTGTTTAACGCAGCATGCAAACGGTCTCAGTCGATAGGTGCATACATTAGTATCAAACGTGTATGTGACGACCTGTACCATTCATGCGAAGAAAAAATTATCCTGAGATCTTGTATACTCTAGAAAGTGCGTGCCTCGCAACAACAACTAAAAAAAATAGAAAAGAAAGTTGTGCAAAGTTCAACGCGTTCATGATGAATAGAACAATCCGTTCGCTACTCGATTGTGTGCTTCATTCTAGAATAATAAATTAAAGAAAACAAAAACAAAATAAGTAAATATATTCTGTTACATATTGAATATGTACATACACGTACATTTGTGTTATGTTAACAATATAAACAAACAATACTGCAATCTTCCCTGCATCTAAATATACGTTAGTTGTTTAAATATTCAAACGAATGTTTCTACGCTTTGTAAGCATGTATAGTAGACATGCTTAGTATTACGTGCGCTGATTTTATATACCGACATCAATTTGCTAGAACTATGTTTTTAAATGAATTTCAAGCAAGACGCGCAATGCAACATTATCTTAAAGTTCGATATACTAGACTATATAGTATTCAAGGCATCCTTTTTTTTAGGTGCCATGCGTGTAGGTTGTGGGAGAAGGGATATAATACATGTATATGGATATATAGTACATGTATATTATAATATATTTATAAACTATAATGTCTAGATATTGTAACTATTTGTAATTTTCACGGCATCAACTCGGTATCTTTAAATCATAATTCAACACTTAAAAATATTAGTTTCTTAAAGAAAACGGAGTGTTACTATGTACACAGAATTGATAAAAGGCTGCGTGATATTTGATTGAAATAACAATATAGTATAAATTGTATACATGATATTTTATTTAGAATGTATGGACTAAATATACATTATATTATGTTCTTATTACTTTCCTATACCGGGTATATCCTATATGCAATACGTTTCCGGTGCAATATATATCTAAGACAGACACAACAGCTGCTATATTCCTATTTCCTAATGTAGTAAGCTAACGTTCTCCCATATTTATTATAATTTTAAAAACTATTGATTATTGATTCTGGGTTTGAGCAAATTTTATTTGAAATACACATGTGAAATCTCACATTAATCACGGTCATATGCGAAGTGGATCGGGCATTTCATATACTATTTTACTAAAGTTTACATTGTAAACCGAAATTGTTGAACTGTCATGACAAATTTCAATATTAATTTGATAACAAGTCTATTAAAATTGCATTTACATTTCAGAAACACATTCATATATATTTATACATTCCATACTACAACTTGTTTCGTCTAATCAACTTCACATACATGTAACATGAGCTCTATGCATATTTATACATTCGAAAAATAGTTAAACAACCCATTTAAATAGTTTACCAATTTTACGATTCAAATGTACTACTATCTGAAAACTGGGTGTGCATTTAGTTGACCCAAACCATGTAACTTATATTAAAATAATAAATGTTGGCGCAAAGATGTTTACTAAACTTTCCCAAAACAATTTTAAATATAGAAATACATTTTCTATTAACCTGAATATATTGTAGATAAACTTCTAAAATATATATTTAAGTAACGTATCATCATTCTGAAAATCGCAAGAACACTCAAGACGCTTTAAATAATTAATGGTCGCAAGTAAAATATACCGGAATATTCAGCCAAACTTGTTCCGGTATTGAAGCCAACTTTCTTTAAAATATCTAAAGTTATTAATCAAAATAATAGTATATATTCACTATTTATTAAATAAGTATTGTTGTGACCGTTGCTGATTTGTTTATATATCAAACGACCGCTCTTAGTACTTTTAGTGAACAGTATACAATAACACAACATTAATTCGCTCCATACTATGTTAAACAGATCTCATACATTTTAATTACTAGTATTTCAGTTATACATTATTCCGGGACATTAAAAATAAATTACAGCACAACATCATGAATGGAAACACCGCTTAAAAACAATTGAACGAGAAATACTTCCGATAATTTTATGGAATTTATCGGTAATGGAAATTCGGGTGCAGCGCTAGACTTGCTATTATCACCTTGGAGAAGAGCACGACATGTTTGCTAGTATTGTCATTAACTACCAATTGCCGGCGTTCATAAGTCTCCTGTTTCCTGTAACTCTGACAATAGACGAGAATAGTGGAGTCGATGAAAATGTCATAAATTGAGAAACGATAATATGAAAATTGCGTGCGCCGAGCGGACTGAAAAGTCGGAATGCATCGAAAAATGAAAGCGATTAAAAACGAAGTGTGATTTCCTATTAACGAGAAACAATAAATAACAAATATGACGTTATGTTTATGATCTCGAGTGAAATTTCGATAAATAAATCATACACACGGCAAATTTTAAAGCATGGTTCCCAAAAGTTGCTATATGTATACACCATTGTGCATGCAGTATCAACATAAATACAAGACCAGTTATTCTGTTAATTATTAAATGCGTGAGTATTTTAACATAGGTTTTGTTAATTATTAAATGTTTTCAAATGTGTGGGTATATAATATCTCATCTACAGTTTCACATTTTTGCTAAAAATCAAATGAATTATTGTTGTGTTAAGCTATAAATATCGCCGATGTATCTTTGGAAAACGAAGAGCAACTAATCAAAGAAAGAAAAACAAATATCTACATCGTTTAATTGTCATCACTATTTCAAAGATATTACTATAATACATATTGCGCATATATTGGATAGAATCGTTGTGAATTTAGCTTGAAAACAATATAGCAGTTAACAGAAAATATTGATCTATAACTGTTAAACAATGTCCAAGCATCGATGGCAAGACATTGATAAGAAATGTGTACGGTCGTTCATGAATGTAACTTTATACATATTCATATTATATATATTCATAGAGAGATAGAGAGAGAGAGAGAGATAGAGAGAGAGAGAGAGAGAGAGTATGTTGGATAGTGTTATACGTATGGCATGCACCATCTGTAGATATGTAGGTTTAAATTATTATGTATTATGACGAACCTACAAATTATGGTAATCCTTATGTCAAAATATACCATTCTGACACATAACTAGCAAACTTTTCATCAATATTACGAAACATTTCTGAATACCGGCATCACAAATAATATTATTGGCGTAGTTCCTGAATATTAACAACTGGTCCTTTGTCAAAACTTTACAATAAGTTCATAATGTCTTAGCCACTTTACCCCTCAAAATATTTCCGCCAAGTACCCGGATAATAGCAAAAATATCAATGTCACTTTATCGATGCATGAAAACTTAACGACATTAATTACTTGATCGCGATTCATTCTGTTTTCTGCTACTTCTTGACAGGACCCGGCTTGTAATGTCCGGACTTGCAATGACCGGGAAAACATAATTAAATCCACGACAACCGGCCATCCGCTAAAGTATAGGGTAGAGGATTAACTCACCGAAAATGCAATGAGTTCTCCCTTCGACACTCACTAACCGCTCCCCGATTCCTAGACTCGCATTAACCGCTTGGCTTAAGAAGTCAATGGTAAAAGACACCAACCTTCACAATAATTGCTATTCCCCCATATTATCTCCTTCTTCAGTGCAGATCGAGTGAGGATCTGTTGTAATCACAAACCCTACGCAAAACAAACAGTTCGAGTATGGGCGTTGGTCTAACGCTCGCGCCATGATGATCTTAACCCCCCTCCCCCCACAAACGCCGCACCCCCAAGGGGAGTCAAGCACATTTTACACTTCCATATTTTCCAGCATAATCCCCTGATAAATCTAATAATTATGGCCTAATATTCAGTTGGAATTGACTCCGAGAGGTTGTAACGAAACACAGCAAGAATGTTTCTTATATCGATTGATATTCGAAGTGGGTTGGCACTGATAGCGATATACGTGTATGAAGAAGGTGCGCATGCATATACCGTTGGTATACTCTGTGTGTGTGTGTGTGTGTGTGTGTGTGTGCGTGTGTGTGTGCGTGCGTATGCGTGTGTGTGTGTAGGTATTAGTATTAACAAATGCAGATTGCTCTCAAACATGGACCACATAGAATACAAATGAGCACATGTATGATTGGTCATAATCCGTTTTCAATAATTGTATAAAATATGTATGAACCATGCATGCAACTCGTGGTAGAATAAAATGCACTATTGCAACGCACAGTTACAAATATACTCACACTTTAAATTCGTTTGGGTAAGAATAACTCATCACATCACATAATAATTGGACATTCCTCCAACATTCCGTTATTTTACAGTTGTACATATATGTATAAGTGTATGTTGTATACGATGATTTCTATACATAGTTACAACTTTGTGATTAATTCATGCAATTAGCGAAAGGGTTGTACAAGAAAATACATATAAAAGTACATCATTTTAATTTAATTTAATTTTAATTTATATATATATATATAATTTATATAGTCCAGAATATATATATATTAGAACTCAGAATTGGAATGAGAATAATGTTGGTCTTCATAGATGTGAACATTTTCCAAACATATTTTGCGTAGCATCAACAGTAGACAACAGGACATGTCAGACACATAGTGAACCTAACACATTATCAATGTTTGTGTATGTCAAATTTTATGTAATATACTGGACACTTTAATAAACCATTTGTCTTCGCCTTCATTATTACAATTGCCATGTTGTAAAAGACAATGTGCCCTATACTACCAATGAGTCCTATTTCATGTTGTTTTACCCCTAGGGTGCAGAAAGTGGGAACTTGCAGAAAGTTTTAGTAGAGAGTTGGGGATGCATTTGTTATAAAGAGTCCAGAATTTGATTTAGGATTCACGAAGTTATTCCTGTTATTGATTCTGTGAAGCTCTGCATCATATTTGTGACTGATTAGCACTGATATCCAAGATATCCAAGATATCCAAGATATCCAAGATTACCCTCTGACATAAATTTTAGGCGAATTGAATAAACAAAACATTATAGCCTTCCGCCCAACTGTTATCAGCGATGATCCATCTTTAACAGCTATGACTAGCATCAAAATTTAATTTGATCAAATTTCCAATATCTAACTGACGCCATAACAACAATATTGCATGATTCAGGATGTATTTTAATGTTACTAGGACGGGATGCTTTTTAATAGAACTGAAGCTAAATTGAAAGGAGTTCTTGAAACTGAGAAGTGCTTTTAAGCATGTTGATTGATGTAAATGTGTGTGTGTGTGTGTGTGTGTGTGTGTGTGTGTGTGTGTGTGTGTGTGTGCGTGCGTGCGTGCGTGTGC
>JAUTBZ010146727.1:0-12161 GCA_032361785.1 Lepetodrilus galriftensis
ATTCTCTCCAAATTTCATGCTTTTACCACAATGTGAACAATTCGACTGTTTTTTAGGGCTTAGCCGCCCCACTAATAATGTACCTGATGTCATAGTCATAATGTACCTGATGTCATAGTCATAATGTACCTGATGTCGATATCGTGATGACTGTACTGTTGAATGAGAACACAGAATAATGGAATCATTTCACATTTAATCGGATTTGTACTATGGATGTTACAAAATTGGACATACCGGTAACTACTACATTCTGGAGAACAACATCCTAAGTCACACAAGCATGGTCATTTTCTGCGGATCTGTGAAAATCCACCTGATTTATTTGTCCAGGGGTCAATTTGTTTGCCCTGGACGTGGCTTGAGGCCTGGAGCCTCCAGACCCCGGGCTTGTTTTCCACAGAAATCACAATTGTCCGTTGCTATTCCTGGTCACATCAGTCAAATATTCTAGACATAACAATTACCGCACAGCAATTACCTACAGCCGAGAGACACAACAATCAAATTCTAGACATATGAACTGCATTCTAGACAAAACAATCAAATTCTAGACATATGAACTGCATTCTAGACACAACAAACACATTCTAGACAGCAATTACAGCCTAAAGACACTTCAACTACATTCTAGACACAACAACTGCATTCTAGACACAACTGCATTCTAGACACAACAATCAAATTCTAGATATACCAATCACCTTCTACTTCTAGACACAATAACTACATTCTGCCAACTGTAAAAGTAAGATATTTTAGTAGCTACCGTATCCCAAATGTCATGTTCTTATTGATGTCTCTATTAATCGAATCCTTCCCCTTGCTATATGCGTAGTTACAGATCCGCAGTTATTATATATGTATTCACTATAAAGTATTAGTATTACGTTTAGGCTTTAGATATATTGAATCATGCATAATCTATGTCTTTCAGAGATATTTAGGTCTACCGTAGTATGCTTTATGCAATGAAAAAAATAATCAAATTGTCTCTTTAACCCTCTCAATGCTGAAGGCAACCAAAGATGCCCTAACATGCTGTACCTGTGCCTAATCCAGCAGGGAGAGGGTTAATGGTACAGCTTTCAGAATGATTTAGATTGCTTATTTAATGAGAGTTACGTTATTATTTCTGTTTGATGGTTTCTTTTATGTCTTAACAATTGTATAATGTCAACAGGAAAGGTCTCTTGGTTATGCTCTCATGTGAGAAGTTTGCGAACTACATCATTTGATGTAGATCACAATATAACATATACTTGTTCATCAGCTTGTAATAATGCAGTTGTCATTGTTTTTATCATTTTCTGTAAACGCTCCCTCAATTTTCATTCGGCTTTCTAATCCAATCTAGTTAAAATTAAATTTTGTTTAATTTCTGCTGCTCTTATTTTAAGCACTGACATCTTAAGACAACACTCTGATGCTGTGGCGTTGTATTGGACTCGTAACAGTCTATTCATGAGGATGTTTGCAGACTGGTTATTCAGACCAACCGTGCTACACATACATTTAATTTAATGTACGATCATCCAGTCAAAAGCTTGTCAACAGGATTTCATCAGATTGGCCAATATTAGATTATTAATGAAGGCCGTTTGTTCATTAGATCTTGCTATTGAAGAGCGGCAGAAATGAACACAGGTTTAATTTATAATTAAGTTGCCTGCTAATCACAATAACAGATAACATGATAAGTTCAATTTACATAGAAAATACATACATGTACATGTATATAGTTATTTACTTGTACTTATTATGATTTTATATTTTTCATTTTGTCCACAAAATAATTTCATCAGACTGGTTATTGTTCCATTTACATTTTTTTTCATATTCATACATCAATACGGGTATATCAAAACAAAAACAAAAATATTTTTTCTCTCTTTTGTTTCCCCCTAGCTATGTGCATAAGAAACGTTTTTTTAAATATGTTTACGGATGATAATGAAAATATCATTTGTACCACGCAACTTTCAGCACGACCCGTGGGACAAGAGAAACATTGTACATGTGATTGATTGCAATATTGATTGCTTCCCGTTCTCTTTGTTGATTGTTTTTAGACCGCTTTTCTCGTTGTATCAACCGATTATAAATATTTGACAATTTCCCGGCAGAGTTAACAATAACAGAGATTCTGACATCTATTCTCACAGGATTATAACAGTAGTAAAGATTAAAAATAGTAATATTGCTTACACAGAATTCTGCAAATTAATATATGATCGAGTACTAGCTCATTTAGTTTTCGTTTTAGATTAGCAATATTTTAATGTGGTACGGCTGGTATTTATAACAGTTATTCGTGTAAGTATTAATTGAATTCCCTGATGACTACCGTATGTAGTGGTAAGTATGTATAGTAGGGTTTTGCATTTATCACAATATGGAGATTTCAGTTAGAAAGGGTTAACAGTTATTTATAGGGTTATTTATAGGCAGTAATGAAATTATGCTATAATATATTCATCACCACCATATACCTACAAATAAAAATGCAAATCGATTTTTCTCACTGAAAAATAGATATTATTTTATTTGATATGTTCCACGTAATTGTATTATATTTTATTTCATACTCTATTTAAGATGATTTAAAAAATTCTTGATCCTTTTATTATTTATAACCTATTAATCATTAAGCATTTCTTCTCAAGTAAAATAAAAGATTGCATTTATTATGTACTTTGAATCTATTCAGTTGTCAGGAGGGAGCATCTCAAAAGTACTTGACTATTATTAATTCGAATAAAATAAAACATGTTTGCAGTATAGTATATCCGTATACTATTTTCATCTCCGAGTATATATATTTTGTGACGTTTCACGTTATATCTTTCTGTTGTTTCTCTCCAGGTAATCTGACGCCGAGACACAAGGAGGTATTTTTACGCAATCCTCTGTTCGTTGGTATGAGATTGCCCGAAGTACGAGAGATCACACCTCTCGAGAAAAAGTTCAACAGAATCTCATCTTTGTCATTAGATCTTATGAAGGTAGGAACAGACCAATCAGAGATGCTACTTGATGTTATTATTTAGTTATGATGTTATAATGCAGTTGTCATCCGTGGTTTGTCAGTACCAGCCGGTACTCGCAGGTTTACTGCAACATTCAGCGCTACGGATGTTGCACATTTCCTCCTGCCCTAAATCTGACAAGCCATGATAAAAGTGAAAGAATCTTGAAAGCTGTTCTAAAACCCAATTAAAAAAATAAATGTATATTATTTCAAGGATGAAATTTTGAGGTACTTATTTCGTAAAACCATTCTATCATTAAACCTAACTCTTGATACTTTTAGTGTCAAAATTATGAAACTTTTTTTTTTAGTATAAACACATGCTCAGTTCCATGTTTTGTCCTCAAATCCATGTATAAAATTTGAGCATGAGCATGAAATCATATTTTTTTTTTTATCATTTCAAGGGTTGATCTCGGTCAGTGTGATTACCCATTTGGCTATGTATGTAGAGTGTTGGACTCACAATCCAGCAACTCAGGTTTGAATCCCGACCAGCAATCCAGGCATTTTGGGATGGTCATGTAAACAACCGTAAGAAATTTAATGTATCCAAGATTATGAAAAGAAATTAAGTGCGATTTCATGCTCAACTTTTGTTTTGTTTTGTTCACAAATCCCTATATAAAAGTTGAGCTTGAGTATGAACTCACACTCAGGCCCGAGCTCGACCTTATAACCTTTTTATTTCACAGCTATGCCTTCGCAGGGACCCAGATGAAAGACCGACGTGTTCGGAGTTACTGAAGCATGAAATGTTTGTGAAGGACAACTTTTCATCAAAATACAGTAGTGACCTCAAACAGAAGATTCACCGTGAATACCATGACAATCCATTGTTGAAAAACCAAAGCTTGTGGGAGAGCACAATCAACGACAATACGGACACATATTCCAAGAACACCAAGAAAAAGAAGAAAATCGACAACAAAGACAAAGAAACTAAGGAAGCCAAGGTTCGTAAGGTGTGTTCACAAAGCTTTTTTTGTCGTTTCTTCTGTTCCTTAATTTATTGAGTCATGCTTTGGAATGTGTTTTGCTTCTGTATGTGTTTTGTCTGTTACGTAGGTGTTTGTTTCGGTACCGCTCTCACGGCAGGTCTGCGCAGTACGACGAGTGAATTCATTGGTCAGTTGCACAGTTGCATTTCATCTCTTATGTTCGCCAACCAATTGCAGCCATGTTTACTAGAACCAATCACAGCCATGTATGCTTGAACCAATCACAGACATGTATGCTTGAACCAATCACAGCTATGTATGCTTGAACCAATCACAGCTATGTATGCTTGAACCATATATGCAGCCATGTATGTTTGAACCAATCACAGCCATGTATGCTTGAACCAATCACAGCTATGTATGCTTGAACCAATCACAGCTATGTATGCTTGAACCAAATATGCAGCCATGTATACTTGAACCAATCACAGCCATGTATTCTTGAACCAATCACAGCCATGTATGCTTGAACCAATTGCAGCCATGTACACATATTTAGCATTTGCATCCATGTGTACCTGAAGCAAATAGTTACAATTGTACAATGTTTGAATCAGAAAATATAGCTTGATTTGGGAGAATATAGATTACAATATATCAGCACACAACATGTCTTGCACGAGGAAACGTTGCCCTAAACATAAATCAGAAACAATATAATTATTAATTAATTCCATTCTAGATTGGATATGTTACCATTAGGCATGTGTGTATTAGTCAGAAATTACCTAATATTTGTTAGAATTTAATTATAATGTAACAAAATTGATCATATAGCCGGCTTTCACTATTCTGATATGTATGTAAAACATGTCAGAGTAACTGGTGATTAATTTCCATAAATTCACACGAAGAGAAGAACATGACCAGCTTCTCACATAATCATTACTACTGTAAGGTACTCACATGTAAATTTAATTCATGTAAAGGAAACAAAAGAAACCAATGAAGAAAAAGCAAAGAGGAAGCATTCAGACAGTGAGAAGCACTACAAGAAAGTTGTCTCCCCTAAGGGCCTTGAGAACGAGCATTTGTCGACCCCGGCCATTGTCCCGCTCACCGGCAGCAAGTCTCTTCTGGTCCAGTCCGTGTCTCAGGCCAACTCCGCGCCGTTGGAGAACCACGTAGGGAAAGACACGCCGACGGAACAGCCGGGGTCCATGGCGCACATGCCGCTCAGCACCACGTCAATCCCACCCATAAACCAGCCGTCGCAGAACGTCAGTGGCATGCAGTCCATGACAAGTCTGACGAGGTAGTTATCTTGTCCTGTCTCCAAGTCGTCGCAAATGTGTGAAAGATTCCTTAATTACTCACTCACGCTTCCGCAGATGCTTCCACCATGCTAAGACACGTGTACTTATATCATAACAGGTTACACTAGTGGTGTTCCGATGACCGATCATAACCGATGATCAGTTGGTTACTCTTTACCGATTCGATAATCGATTACGAATTGTCACAATCGATTATCGGGAATAATATTCGAAAAATTGTTCCAAGTTAGATTTTCGTTTTTTAACTTTCTGAATAACAAACTAATATGTTCCTGTGAAGTTGGGTTCACATATTCTATTAAAACAGTTTCTACCTAATAAATGTTGATGTTCAAGATGTTATTCAGTACATAGACAAAACTTAATGTTGAGCAAAACCAGTAGGAGCCTACTGTACCAGATGATACACAACTTGCAATAAAAAAAATTAAGTATTTACTATAATTCTATTTATGCTAGGCCTAACCGATTATGCAACCGATGATTGATCGGTTGAGCATCCGATAGTAACCGATAATCAACCATCATGAAATCCCTAGGTTATACATGTTACATCTATATGTTGCTTCTATTGGAGAAATGAACCTGACAAATATTTAATTAATTCATCAGCATTTGCTCATTGTAAACTAATATATGGCAAACAAACATTGAGTAGCTTTGATTAATTTGTGTATCGTATGTTTATTTAGATGAAAAATGTCATCATCATCATTATTTGCAGTGGTATTATTAGCAGCATTATTATAATCATTGTCAGTCATCATTATTATTATTATTTCGTCGCAAATGGGTGAAAGATTCCCGCAGCAACGTTAAACTCCATGTTCACAAATTATTATTACCCGGTATTATTATTATTATTAATACTATTATTATTATTATCAGTATTATTATCATCATCAGTATTTTTGTCATTATTATTATTATCCTTATCTTTATTATTATTATCAGTATTATTATTATTATTATTATTATTATTATCATCAACATCATCATCATCAACATCATCATCATCATCATCATCATCATCAGTATAATTATTATTATTTCGTAGAACCAGCGAGCCCAAGATGGGGAAGAAGCAACAACATCAGCAGCAGCAGCAGCAGCTGAGCTTGAGCAAGAAGCCGTCCAACCACCACAACATCACGATCAGCCCGCCCCTGTCGCAGTCGCAGTCGCAGGCGGAGAAGACGACCAGCCACGCCGAGAAGAACCTTGCGTACCACGAACGCAAGAACAGGGCACCGGAGAAGAAGGAAGACAAAGTAGGCCTGAGTCTTCCAGAAGTCAGAGGAGCTGAAGGTGGATAGGTCATTTTTTACATGCATTTATACCGTAATTATCCTAATAATTAAAACCATCTATGATTTGAACACCTACATTCATTGCCGAAAATTGAATTTTGAAAACAAATACAAACATGACTAAAAGAAATCACATCGTAATTTTATTACACATATACAAAAGCATACAATGGTCAAATTTGTGTCTGAAAGTATGTACATTTGGTTATCTACAGTATATTGGGCAACATGCTACATTTTCCCACATGTCCCACTGATTTTCAATATTTCCATATTTTATTATTTTATTATATTTTTGTATTTTTCATCTCTTATAAAATAAAATACATTTAACTATGAAGATTGTCAGACTTCGAATCCAAAAGATATCAAGTTTGAATCTGTCCAGAGATTACCCAGAGACTACCTCACTTCTCTTTAGGGCATCTCCGAAAATAATAAGAAAATAATAATAATGTGCACATTTATGTTGTGTTAAATCCATGTTCCAGAGCTTGCTCGTTGCACTACGTTGTTATGCCAGTCATTGCACTACGTTGTTATGCCAGTCGTTGCACTACGTTGTTATGCCAGTCATTGCACTACGTTGTTATGCCAGTTGTTGCACTATGTTGTTATGCCAGTCGTTGCACTACGTTGTTATGCCAGTCGTTGCACCACGTTGTTATGCCAGTCATTGCACTACATTGTTATGCCAGTCATTGGAGCAATGTGCACTCATTTCATCTTCTCAACTCAATGGGGAGTATACAAGTATCTGAAAGTCTTCTTCAATTTTTCAGTGTTTCCATCCAAGTACCGAGAAAAGCCAGTGAAGAAGTCAAACATTGCCACAATACCTCACATTACTAATCTGGATCCGTTCGCTTCACCAAGCCAGGTAGTAACCATGAAGAAACCATGAATGGAAAGTTATTTTCTATTTTGAATACAAATCAATGCGTGGAATTAATTGAAAATATTCCATAGTGGTAACTGTTTTTGTATGATATGTAAAAGTTATACCCACACTTTCCGAGATGTATCGGTCAACATCCCCACAGTTTTGGTCGTGGGGCCTCTGAGACGGTAGCCGAGGCGGCCTCACGACCAAAACTATTGGGATATTGACCGATACTCTGAGGAAAGTGTGGGTATAACTGTCTTGTACCCCTCTTCTGGTTGAGTACTACACTACTGTACATAAATATGTCAAAATTACAAAAATATACATAATCACACTCTAGATAACTCTTAGGGAACCTCATGAACAATTATTTCGTGCATGTATACATAGCGACATAAATTGTATATTGTAGCATGTGTACTGTAGTGACATCACTGTTTACAATCCTGTTGAGTCGCCACAATAGAGAGGTTTCGCAACACCATTACAAATACAGTTCTGCGATCAGTTTGTGTGTAATATGTGACGTTGTAGACTCACCCGATGTGTAGTTTCACGTTTATGACCATCCAGGGAAAGTGTAGGTTTATTTCTCAAATGGAGATGATGGGCCACAACCCTGAATGTTGCAGTAAACCTGCGAGCACCGGCTGGTACTGATGGACCAATACGTTGCCATGGCACTCGATGCATCCTTCCATCATCTCGTCAGGAAAAGTAATGTTCACAAACATTAAAGTGCAAATGATATGAGCAACAACAACAACAATTATGTAACCATTTTCTTTTTATCAATGTAGTTTCCTTATAAGTTTAAAAGAACCACGATTCACAGCGGATATTGATATACATGTGGTAGAGTGACTAAAGTGTGCTTGTGCACTTTTAAAGCATGCAACTATCGGATTAGAAGTAACAACGATATGAAGCAAACGTCTCATTTACCGGAAACTATGCACAATTATAGGAAATGATGTATAGGATAACATCCTAGCAGAGACCATATACTGTATATGGTCTCTGATCCTAGTAACAGACGATTCGTGAAAAGGATGTCTTTTTATTGCTTTTCACGAATTGTCTGTTACGAGGATGTTATCTGACTTAAAATACAGCACAAATATTGCACGCGCGTGTCGACACGCGCGCACACCATGTGCCATGCACGGTGCATGAACACGTTGTGAAGTACTTTTCTCTATCCTTCAATAAGTATGCCATTCGCAAATTGACCTCTTATCAAAATCTTCTTTAAAATACACGCATACTAGAACGGTGTGTGCTCAGTATCCTTCCAAGTAACGTGGACAAATCACAAGAAGAGGCAGATTTCCCTGAGCTGCACAGGCATTGATTTGTTCATTATTTACAAAAACAAAACTTTTTTAGTTTGTTAACCTCAACACACTTGGATTGGTCGCCATATTTATTTATGCGACTTATGTCACCAGTTACTTTGTATTCTTGTGTTCCTTCTCGATATTGTACGGTGCCTTCAAACAAACCACCGCCAGGTTTAACTGCTACAGTAACGGTAAATGAGATCAGAACGTTAAGCCCTTTTCCTTTGAGAACTTTCTCATTGGCCACCATTTTGAGGACATCTCGGACTTCGTGTACTCGAAGAACAGCGCACTTTTCGCGTTCTACAGACACTATATTATTGATGTATTGCACCACAACTTTAGCTGACATGTTTGCTGCAGTTGTTTTTGCTGAAATATGTTCTCTTTTTAGACAAACGCACCAATGTTCTGGTATACCCGCTTCATCGCAGGTCCTGTTACTAGGTATTTCACTAAATAGACTAATTCCTCTCTGACCGGGACGATAGGGCCGAATTTCCCCAGTGAAACGAGCCATGTCGATAAGAGTTTCATGTATGTCAAATGGAGACGTCAATCTTTCCGAATTAATTCTCAGATTCTTCATATGACCTGGATATTTAGCTCCGAACCATTTGGGTACTACCAGAAAAGACATGGGAAGTCGTTCCTCGAGTCTGCCACTGTAGGTACTACGAATACTTCCAAATCTGAGACCGTGGTCGCTGAAGAAAAGCATAACTGTGTTATTGAGTAGTCCACCTGTATTTAGTTTCTGAAGAAACCTCAGGGAAGGCGTATCTGCCATGCCCGCGTAGTTTAAATGGTTATGGGTTAAACGAGATATAAAAGCAAATCCAAAATGAGGTTTGTTTCGGTATAACGATTCAAACTTGAGTGTATAGTTCAATACCATTTCAAATTCCATACGGTCCCCAAAGCATTGAGAACCGGTATTCCACACTGACTGTTTGTCAAGGACAACACTGAACACCCGGTAGTAGTGATCAACTGGGGCGACCTTAAATCCTCTCTTCCCATAATGAAACATTTGCATATTTGGTGCATCCTCGGCAAACAATGTCCTATATCCACTTTTGGTGAAGTTTTTCCATATGAACCCAAACTTATCCAAATAATTGAGTCTCGCTCTTGCATCGAACGGTAGTTCTTCTTCGTGTTTTCCTGTTGTCAGTGGAACCATATTAGGAAAGGTATTATCACCAACCTTTGTGTAGCCTTTCAACTCGATTGCATTCAAATCATTTAATAAATAATGTCTCGTTAAAGGCATGTGTCGCATGGAGTTCAGTCTTGACACAGAGTCAATTCCAACCAATAATACATTTAACATCTCTTTCGGCCGATGAAGTTGTTTGTGCGACTTCAAATTTGTATCGCTCCGCTTCTCCACGCTTGGTCTTTGAACTACGAAGGAATGGAAGTTCTTGTATATGGATTTGTTGTTAGACTTGTTAGACTTGTTAGACTTGTTAAAGCACTGGACTTCAATGAAATCTACATTTACTCTGATGTCTTCATGAAATAGAGTGGCTTTTCCTTTATATGCATATGACCATTCGACATTGGTCCGTCCCCTTACGATCTCTCTATAATGACAATATATAGATCGTTTTCCAAAGTAAAAAGCAATGGCACGCCTGTTAAATCTGAGCATCGGACCTTCGTCGTATGTAATAGACTTATGTGAGCTACATTTTATATCACCGGTTTTCTTGTATATGTGCATGACTGTTTTATCGAATGGGTTCATGTCGGTAATTTGACAGGAAATTGTATCTACTAAAAACCCACGTGATCTCTTAGGAGTAGGTTCATCCTTTGGCTGTTCGTTTGGACCAGTGGAACATGATGGTATGAAGAAAATCACTCCAATGGAGATTGAAATATTCAAAATCAGGAAAATGATAAATCTCCGCCTAAACGGTGCTTGGCTAGCCTAGAAAAGGAATAAGATGGTATCATTATTGAGAATGTGTATGCCACAAAACAAATGTGGTATCGTTGGAATGAAAGTAAGATGGCCTAATTATTGATAATTTTTATGCCACAAAGAAAATATGGTATCGTTGGAATTTCGTTCAATATCTTGAGGAAAGAAACCCGAGCGTATTCCCTGGAGCAGAATGTGTATGTATATTCTAGGTGTTGACTACTTCTTCTGCCACAAAGGTAATAATATATATCACCATCACCATGCACTACTGCTATACGTACTAGTTGTACTTGGTACTATACTGATGGTAAAATTAGAAGGAACACCGGTATTGTTTGGCAGATGCCTAACTTAATGTGTATTATTTATTGGAATCAAATATTTGTTAATGTGTACCATTTAGAACTTTGACATTTGAGGGTTACTTGCCACCGTTAAAACAGGTACATGTACATTTTAATAAATTGAAAACATTGTTTCATTATGTCAACAGTTCAACAATTTAACTATTAATTACACTATTCCACTGTAACCACCTCAGCCCCAAAACAGTTTTTGACATCACTGACGTATTGATAAAAATGTTTTATTCAAGATTGACATCGGCAAATTGCTAAAAGTAATATGCCTTACTAAAATCATCCTCAAAATATTATTTAAATAAAATAAAGTAATGGCATATTCAGTGTTCCTTCAAATTTTACTGTCAGTATATTATCCCTCAATCCTACACCAACGAGAGAAACGCTCTTCCGTTTATTACATTATAAGAGGACACCAATGCATACTATTATAACCTACCACATTAGAAGAATATTTATTGACCAAATTACGATATTGCCGAAGAACGAAATATACTCTTTAAAGAATTATTTTTTAATAGTTTTAAATACATAGGACATAAGATAAATGTCACACAAACTTAAATGTCATAAGTTTTACTTACCTTCGCCATGGTATTATACTCAGTATACAACCTTAAAAGAGAAATATAATGATTAATTGATTGATTTAATTGATTGATTGATAACAATTCGTAATGTTAGTTAATATAAGATCAGTATACTAATAGACTATAGTTAACCTCATTTAATGTTAAACGTAACTATAGGTATTCCCTGATAAAAGAAACGTGTCCTGTATATATGTTGGGTGGATTAATTAATAATTAAACCATACCTGTGTTACTTTTGTATTGCTAGTGCCGTGGTTTAACTCACAGTTTTTCAGTTAAACCACGGTTAAACTGACACTTTTTCACTCACTCACACGGTCGGAACTACTTTTAAGCTATATGACTATAGTTTGGCATGAAATGCATTGACCTCCCTATTTCGTAGATTATCTCGGTAAATACTTCATGGAATGAAAAAC
>JAUTBZ010146738.1:0-12158 GCA_032361785.1 Lepetodrilus galriftensis
TCATAAAACGTCATGTGACGTCATAGTCTGAGTACGTTTTTGTGCTCAGAAAGTTTCGTAATCTCGGGGCTTGATCTATGAAGAATTTCCAAGAAAACGTAGTCATTTAACTTTGAATTCTTAGAAAATGTGGTCGAACCACTTTGAGTTGTAGCCAAGAACTAGTCCAAACAACCATAACTATCTGTGATATTATGCCTTTAATATGTAGATAAGCATTCGGGACAACTAATGCCTAATAAAGGTTCTATCCATTACCTGTCCTATGCACGTGTTAGTTTATAGAACATGACCGCCACTGTTCCATTGTCATGATAATGTAAGTGTTGGCGATAGTGTAGAATTATTATTGATCGAGCTAAATCACAATAATAGACCTTCATTCACAATAATATTGTCATGTTTGAATACGGATGGTATAACTATGTATTGCCTGGTATGCTTTGCAGGTGACAGTAAGAGTGGCGTGTATGTAAACAAACACCCGGACGTGCAGCTGAAGATTGCCGAGCAGAAGGATGACAAAACAGCCTACCTGTGTGTGTTCAAGGTCAGTCAGTGTTTATGTCTCAACTACTCTTCCAATAAAATTAGAACATTTTCTCTTGTGTTATAGATGTAGAAATGGAGACTGACAATAAAAACCTTTTGTTATAATTTTAAAATACTGAAATGCAAGAATGGGGATACTTTTAAAATAAAAATATTATAAATTCTAACTATAAAATTTAGAAAATGTGGATGAATATATGTGACATATGATATAACAAGTATGGTTGAACTACACTATTACATTAGTATTAGCTCGGCCTTGCAATCACTGTGTCCAGCTTATAATAGATGTAATCTCAATGCTGGTTCTCCATTAGTATATTTAAGTATAATATCAATAAAGTCAGAAGTACTGCTCATCCAACAGATAATTGGTACCCGGTAGGATGAACTGGAGATATGAATGATAACCCTGTAGCACCTTGAACAGGAGCTTGGGTTGTATACTCATCAGGAAGTTGAGAGCACATAGATCTGTTGACATGGGGAACATGTTTTCAAGCATGGATTTGGCGCAATTTAAATGTTCACATTATTATTGATATTATTATTGCTGTATTAACACACTGGTGATAGCACTATGGTAGAAAATTGAACTTGTGATATGAATCTGGTTTAAATCCTGTCCCATTCGAGAAAGTTTCCATTCTGATGCGATCACGATAGAATGCACTGTCTGCACCATGGCAATGCAGTTATCATCCTTGATCCATCAGTACCAGCTGGTGCTTACAGGTCTACTGCAACTTTCAGTTCTACAAATGTTGCAGGTTTCCTCCTAAACTTACAAGCCATGATGTAAGTGAAAGAATCTTAAAAGCAGCCATATACTCCAATTTTGAAAAACCCAGTTACTACATTACTAGTCATGATTACAATTTTTAAGACTGAAGAATGTGTAACTTTTTATAATGAAATTTCTAAATGTTGCAGTTGACCCTAGGCAGATGCAAGGCACAGCAGATTTCCAATAGCTCTGAGAACCCAATCGAGCCCACTCCGAACTATGACTCCCACGTGTCTGCCAGCGTGGCTCAGGTCAACACTCTACACTCAGTGCAGCTCCAGAAGTCTCAGGTTAGTACACCTACACCACCCAGGATAAGCAACGTGACAACTGTCCCAGTATCAAAGTTGATAGTTAGAGAATAACCCACGAAATACGAGTGATTACGGAAAATATGTCCCGAGTGAAATTAATGTTCACAGTTCTGAGCTTTAGCTGATGAGCATTCGTCCGCCTATGACGTCAAAGTCATGACTGGCGACGGCGTCACAATCGTGAATTATTCATAATCCACACTGTTGGTTATGCTATCGTTAATACACAGTAGAAATTCACCACGTATGTTGAATAAATATATATATATATATAACACTATGACCTTATTTTCAAGGTATTTTTGTTGCTTATGGGTTAAATTTGTGACATAAAGTACAGTCTTTATGATACTTTTTACACACATTACAGGTTTATATATTCACTAGATTCCATAGTCTGACATGAGTATATTAACATTGCAGGTGTACCTGTACGAGTACACAGATGAAGCTCTGCCGTCGGAGAGGCCTCGACACTGCCTGCCATACGCCCTGCTTCAGTATGAGAAGACAAAGGCGTCCGGCTCCACCTATGGCCGCAGTGCTTACGGCAGCAAGACTACCAACGTCGACTACTCCCGGAAAGCTGGTCAGTCTGCAGGATCTTCCCAGCGGAAGTCCCGGGGCGATGGCTCGACCTCCAGAAGAGGCAGCTATGAATCTGGGACATCGTACACCAGACAGGACAGCATCCCTAAACCTGGTAGAGAGGACCCACGTATGTCCAGAAAGAGGAGTAGTATCGATGCAACTGTAGATCCTAGGTTGATATCCACTGACCCTAGAGTGTCTGGTGTTGATCCAAGGATGTCTACAAATGATCCAAGAGTGAAAATTGATCCAAGATTAGCCACAACAGACCCAAGAATGCAAGGCGACCCACGACTGGTCCAAGGTGATCCTCAAGCTGTGTCAAGAAGTCTTATCATACCACCCAACCAATTTACACCAACCGAACAACAGATGGTTAGTCCTGAAATGAAATCAATGATTAAGACTGTGTCGCAGCTCTGGGGTACCACTCCACAGAGTGAGGTGGCCTTTGTGGGTGAGGATCAGGCTGACAACAGCGTAGTGAAGCAAGTTCAGGAGCAGATGGAACAGAAAAAAGCAGAGAAGAAGAAAATCAGTCTTGCAGACTATTCAAAAACTAGGAAGAAGCCAACAACTGTTCCAGTTCCAACTATTCCTGTTACTGCTGTTGATGTCCTCACCTCAGTGTCGTCTTCTTCCGATAGTGTCAGCAATAGCAAAATGAATCAAGCTCTTATCAGTGCATCTTCCTCTGTAACTAATGAAATATATCCACCAAGTCGATTTTCTATTGCCAAGAGTCCCATCGCAATAGTTCATTATTCCCCTTCTGTTGGGGCATCAGTAACTCCCATGTATGCTCCTGAAACTACTGCACTTCTGTCAGATTACACTCAGGAGGCTGTTGAAGCTGCCATTATACAGTCTCCTGTATTCACGCCACTACCAACACCTCTTCCAATACCTGTTCCAGCTCCAGTTCCAGCTCCAGAACCAACTCATTTCTCAGAACTTTCTAGTCTATCATCTACGTATCCTATCAGTCTGCCATCAATAAAGGCCTCTCCTCTGGCAGAAACTCCTAGTCCTACTTCTACCCCAGCCTACGACTCCGAACCTGATTTTAATGATGTTATGTCCACACCTATCAGTAGCAGCAGCATCAGAAGCAGCAGTCTCAGGGGCAGCAGTGTCCGGGGCAGCAGTGTCAGAGGCAGCCGAGAGTTTGATGAAGATGATTTCGACGTGAGTCCATCTGATGCTGTGTCTTCTTCCCCTGTGTCACAATCATTGAAGTCATACAATAGTGAAACCAAAGATGGCGAATATTTGTCTTTGGGTGTAGGAGAACATGTCCCAAAGTTAAAAACTCTATCATATTCTCCTAAAGGCACAGCGGGTTATAAAGATCCATATGCTGCTGTTAAGAGACAAAGTATTCAACCAGGAATGTCTACACCTGTATCATTACTCCCAGAAGGACATCCTGCGGTTGTTAATCTGTTTCCTAGAGAAAGTCCAAGGAGTCCACGTAATGAGGATGTGATGTACGATCCATTTGAGCAAAGTATGGACACTGCTCCTGTTGAGGCAGATGTGTTTCGAAGTCCAGTTGTGTCCGATTTGAGTGAGAGACCAGCTGTAGATGACATTCAAAGTCCTCTAATGTCCAACCCTTACTCCTATGAACCGAGTCCTGTTAAATGTGAAATACGTCCTCTCTACCAGAGTGAATATCCACCAAGTCTCATGAAGTCTCAGGTTGAGTCAAGCGCTGGAGATATGTCAGATCCTCCGTCAGACTATCAACCAAGTCCTATCAAGTCTGCAAGTGTTTCAGACTCTCCACTGGGCTATCAACCCAGTCCTACTAAGATGGGAGTGCACGACAATCCATTCTCCTTCCTGAAGAAGGACCCAATACCGGTAGTCCAGTACAGTCCTATATCCATGAGCAGTCAGGCTTCAGCACTACCAGAGAGTCCCTCATCAGAATCTGCATCCAGCCTAGCCCTGCAGCAGCAGTCACAAGGTGCATCTCTACACTCAAACCCTGCAGCACAAGCACCCACTTCTAATCAAGCATATGTCTCAAACCTTGTATCCAAGTTTCAGTCCATAAATCCTGGGGATTTCAAGGACATCCTTACGAAAATGAAATCACTCCAGTCTCAATGCATACCCGCACAAAGTGAGAGTTACAGAGACCGAGGATCTTCAGACGATCCTGCTGCTGCCAAAGGAATACAAGACTTTCAGAGCGATAGGCCAGAATTTAGAAGTGACACCCGTGAAGATCGTCGTGACTCGAGTGCAAGAGACACGGATACCAGGCAATACGATTCATGTCATTCTAGTCGAAGAGACTCCGATTCCTATCGTGACTCGAGGTATTCAAGTTCTCGGGACGGCAGCTACTCAAGGAGCAGCTCGCGATACAGAGATGACAAGGATGAGCGGCGTAGAGGTTCGCGACATGACGACTACTGGAGCAGACACGACGAGGATGTTGACTACAGAAGACGCGACTCTAGGCGACATAAATACGATGATGACGACCGTGACCGTGATCACAGGAGTCGGGACTCAAGGTATGACAAGAGGTCATATAACAGACGCAACAGTCCCAGGCAGGAAGATGCTAATCGCTATGGTGATGTGGATCTCAGAAGCTCTCGGTACCAATCGCCCCGAAGGCCAGAAAGATCATCGAATGTGGAAGAGGAGAAGAAAACTCCAAATAAGAAGAGCAGGAAGTTCTCGTCAGGTGGAGGTGACTATGAGGGTGTTGAGGAACATGTACGCACTGATGTAGACAGTTCTAACAAGAGTGACACTGGCCATAGTGTCGGTGAGAAGTGTGACGATCTGAGTGAAGGTGTGTGGATGGCGCCCCGACTTGATGCATCAGAAACTATAACCACTGATACGGAGATGACACCAGTGAAATCCTTACAACCTGAAGACCATCACCAACCTGTGCCCATCACGTTGGATATGCAAAAGAATCTAGATAAATCTGAGAAAAGATTGCTGTTTGACAGTTCCTCCAAAAGTGCTCCTGAACAAGGTGGTTTGAATGAGGTCAGTATAATATTTCTCTTCTTTTACTCTATATATAATGATGTATTGTTTATAAATTTGGCCCGTTTGCCAAGGTGTAAAAATTGTCATAAGCCATACTATTTTACAATTGTAATGTGTATGCTTCTGATCACTTAGTTGACAAAAACCATACATATCTTTCTGCTTTGTTATACATTTGTTTACCCAAATGTCCTAGTTGAAAAGCTTAGTTCACGTGTCGTGTTTTGTTCTTTCAGAGAGGCAATGTGTTCAGCGCAGTGTTTGATCTCCACGGCAACACGACTCCGCCTCGTCCTCCGTCCAGAGGAAGATCCAGCGAGTCTCCGCGAGTGAACCAGGCCCGGTCCTGGACAGAACTCATCGATGAGAAGACCAAGGACAAGAAGGTCGACGTCAAAGGAGACTCTGACATGGAGCAGGAACATCCAGTAGAAGATGAATCCCGCCGAGAGAAGTCTCTAATGAAGTCCAATCAAGAGTCTGCAACTGAAACTATGAAATTTGCCGACAAGAGGGGAAAGAAGAGGAAGGTGGCCAAGGACATGGCTGGATACACAAAGAGAAAGCGAGGCAAACGAGGGAGGGGAAAGAAGAATCGGCTAACCAAGCTGAAAGACGAGAACGAACACCAGCCATCGTGGTCTCCTTGTCCTTCTGATAACTTCAGCATAGAGTTTGAACACGATGAACCAGACTATTGCGACTTCAGCTTTGACCAGCCTCACCAGTATGTGGAGACGATACCCAACTCCGAGGACGACGACTACAGCTACGTGACAGAGACTACTGCGTCCATGACATCACGTACAACTAGTCCAACCTCCGAGTATCTCTCTCACCTAGGACTCTCCCACTTGGGTAAATCTGATCTTCTGCCTGTGCTGGAGTTGGTGGACATCCTTAAGGTAAAGTCTATATTAGGGATTACATTACATGAAATTTGAATAGGTTCTTGCTAGCCTACTTGCTCCATAGACTTGCAAGACAATCGTAGTATGAAGAAGTCATTGATAATATTTTGTAACATGACATATCAATTATCACTTTCCTTGCCCTTCTGGTAAACTTTTGACTCAGACATTCTTACTGTGTAATGCATACTGTATTGATATATGGATGAGCTAAATATTCATCATAACCCGTATTAAAATTTGCATAATTTCCTTTCCAAGTGTAATTAATGCATTGGCATCTTCCATTCCAGATGTCTGTCACTTCATGCAAACAGTGCTGCCAGTGCAGAGAAGAAATTATCCCATATCTACAAAATATCGCACTGGACACATCTGACGAAGAACAGGATGATTGTCCAGAGGAAGATGACAAGCCTGACATCAAGGGGACCGAGTACTACATGAAGAACTGCCTGCCAGGGCTGGATCTGATATCGCCCCCTGAAGAGAAGGAACTGGTAGTGAAACAAGAAGTCAAAGCTGAGAAAGCGATTATTAGCGAAGAGAAGATACATGAGACTGTTGACATTAAACCGGTTGTGAAAGAAGAGAAGGTGGTGGAGAAGACAATAGGGTACAACTCGTGTGAAGGAGACAAACCTCTCTACTTAAAGCTGCAGTCCACTCCTACCAAAGCTGGGAGGACTGAGGATGGGGACTCCAAAGAAACGAAGCCATTCTCTAAGCCCAAGTTGACTGAAGACGGAGAATTGGATATTAATGGTACTCACGGTGTGTTCAGTCCCATGAAGGGCCTTGTGAAGCGTAAGCTGTCCATTACACTCTGTGTGGGAGGAAAGAAAAAGAAATCGCAAGCAATAGCCGAAGCGGATGCTGCTCGACGTGCATCAACGCCACCATTGTCGTCCAAGTCATCGTCACCGGTTCCCGCCACACCAGCATCGGCACCAGTGACATTACCGCCATCAGTAGGTCTGGGAGCTGGCAGACCTCCACCACTTCCTACAGTCGCCCCAACCATTCAATACAAAGTTGGTGTTAAGAAGGCTGTTAAAGTGTCGACCCCGAGTGCCTCAGAAGGCACGTTGCAAACAGAGGAGTCTTCTATTCCAAGCAGCGTTCCAGTAAGGCATGGTGGTCAGTCTATCCCAGTGCTGGGAATGAGTTGGAGTGGTCCACAAACATCAACTCACTTTCCTTCAAATGATAATGTGATTACTACACATAGTCAAAGCAGTGCTTTAAATGAATGGAGTTCTGTCCCTCCAAATTCAACCATGATGAGTACACCATCAGTATTAAATGCACCAATACAATCTCTTCAACATAGACCTCAACAAGTTGGAAATGAAAGTTCTGCGTATACTCAAGTATGTCAGTCAAATATGAACATTGGACCCCCAGCCTCCACTCTACCTGTAGTCATCCCAAGGTATACACAACCATCACAAGTACGAACCATGGTTTCACAACCATCACAAATACCAACCATGATTCCACAACCTACACAAGTGCCAACCATGGTTTCACAACAAACACAAGTACCAACCATGGTCCCACGACCAATACAAGTACCAACCATGGTCCCACGACCAACACAAGTACCAACCATGGTCCCACATCCAACACAAGTACCAACCATGGTTTCACAACCAACCATGGTCCCACCTCCTACTAGACCTCGGCTTCCCAATTATGGATATCCTCAACCACATCAGATTATGCCATGTGGTATCCCTTCAATTTCACAACAGGCCCCTATTGTCTCACAACATACTGGGTCATTGCAATCTCTGCCCATCAGATTACATCAACCACCTATTCCTTCAGTTAGCCAGCAAATGCCATTGAGACATCAACAGATGGCGGTATCCCAACAAGTCCATGGAAGGTTGCAACTTCATCCATCTCACCCACAAGGTTTACCAACCAATACACTACCAATGGGGCAACAGTTACCACTTGTGAGGCATCCAGTGATGATGCCCCAAACACCTGATCCTGGTATTCACCACCTGACTACAGCCTACCCTCATCCTCCTATGCGCGGCAATGCTGTCATCCAGCCTCAGTATTCATACCCACTGACTGCTCCTCACTGCACACCTACACGACCGCCACCCCGAGGCTTTGGTATTCCAGTGCTAGGACAACAAACCCAGATGCCTGTCCAACATGCAGTGCCAGTTTCCCTTGAACAGTCCTATAATCCTGCTATGTTTAATCCTAACCAGCCACAGCCTGTGAGACTGAGTAGACCTGCATCTACCCTCGTCCAGGTCCACACCTCCGGTCCTCCAATGCCTCCAGAGACCAAGAGATCCAGCGACCCTGCGGACTGGTTTGCCGATATGTTCGCTCCCAAGAAGAGAGAGACATCTTGGTCTAAAGAATCGACACCAGAGTCGGGTCAATTTTCAGGATTTGACAAAGGTGGAGCTGGAAGCGGTCCATCGGAAACTTCTAGTGTAACATCATCTCCTATTACTCAGGTGCCTTTTTTAGGAGAATCTAGCCGGGATGTGTTTTCTGGGGAGACTATGCATTCTGGCAAAGACATAAAAGCTACAAATACCCCAATTAAGCAGGTAGTGTTGAAATCATTGGTTAAAAGAATTGGCAATGACAGATCAAGATCAGTTTCACCCGAATCAAACTATTGTGAAACAAACTTAACAAGTCCGTATTCAGACATGCCAAGCTTCAGTGAGAGAAACACCCCTAGTCCGTCTAAGGAAAGGCTGTCCAAACAACCAATGGACTTCTTGTCCAAAGAAAGAGCAAAGATCCTTAATGCTCTCAGAAATCTACCCACAAGTGACAGTGAGGAAAGTCAGGTAGAAAGTAAAACTGAAGGAAAGCTAGAAATTACAGTTTCCTCCGACAGTCGAGAACAGGATGTTAGAAGAGTCGAGTTCCAAAGAAATGTGGAAACTAAGACGAAGGATGATGATCCTTACACAAGGGGAAGTACTGACGATAGAAGAAAACATGGCAAAGAGAACCAAGATTCTAAGAAGAAAGTTGGCTACTTTGACCGTTCAAAACCTGGTTCAATGGACATTGCCTCCAAATGGACGGAGTACCTGCAAAACAAGGACAAACGACGTATTCAGGTTCGAAGAAGGGAACCTGTCGACTATCACGATGAACTAGAACTCTACAAATGTGATCAATATTTACCTGAAACTATGGACAACACCCTTGATGATTCTTCTAGTGGTTCAGGAGACAGTATTGAAGATCTAGAGGAACTAAGCATCAAGCTGAACTATGAACGAAGCAAAGCAATTGGACGTGTTCAGGAGGTACCGCTGACAATAGAAATGTACTTAAAACATAAACTATTTGTTTCTGATCCAAACAAAGTCAGGGACAAGTTTCCCTGGCCTCTAAATACAGTGCTAACTGAACAAACTAAAAACAAGAGAAGGAGAATGGTACAAAAAGCAAAGATTGTTGCTTCTCATTATGCAAAGAAGCAGAGCAAAGGAAAGGAAGAGGAACATCCTGTAAACTCGCGGACTAGTTCTAAATTTCAAGAAGTGAAGGCTAAGGCAGAGATTAAGTTGGAAGACTTCACCAAGGAGCAGATCCTGGTGGAACTGCAGGTTGTTCAGGAATTCATCAAGAAGTGTTCCAATGCAGGCACATGTCAGAAGAACATAGGCCAACCAGTGAACATACAGAACCCCAAGCAGCAGATGACAAGTCACATGATGCCCAGTCAAACCTGCCCAAATCCCAATGTTGAGAACAAAATTCAAGATGTTCGTGAGAATGTGTTGGACATGGAAAGAGCGAAAAACTTGGGTATGACAGTTGTGCAGTTTCAGCAGATGAAGGCACAAAATATGAAGCGACAAATTATGATGAATAACACATGCCCTCAAATGACAAGTAATCCTGGGATGATGAAACAGCTTCAGATGATAGATCCTCCCATGAATAATCCCAGAATAGACAATAATCCACAGAAGAGTGTGTTTGAGAAATTAAAAGAGATTCAGATGCTGAAGCTTCAGAAGATTCAGATGACGAGGAGTCCTTCAAACACAGAGAACCAGGAGATGGATGTCAGTTTTGACCAGGTGGAACCTGTCCAGGTGCTGGGACAGTCTGACGGACTTCTGAATTGTGAGAAAGCTGCTCTTCAACAAATTGCTCAAGATTTGATTGAAGGCTTTCAGAAGCTAACGTGTGTCGGCCGACCTCATCAAAAGGTTCCCGATGACATCCTGCTGCAGAGCGAGAAGAATAAGTACCATTCGGAGGAGGGAGTTTTCCTCATGCTGCTGTCTGCCATATCCAAGAAACCGTACTTACGCCTGCTCTCCATGAAAGTCGACCTGGAGATGCTGGTGAAGCAGAAGCTGGAAGCTGCGACCAAGAACAAGACTAGCAAAGTGGGCGAGATGAGGAGGAACATCAAGAAGCTCCATGACGAGAGGAAGAAGCTGCTGACCACGTTTGTAGGCTCTCTGGGAAAGAAGCGACTGCGGAAGCTGAACATAGTGAGGAACAAGTACCAGCTTGGCGTCTCCTACTTGCGGAAGGAGCTGGGTGACGAGGGATGGAGACGATTGCAGTACATCTACACCATGCACCAGACCATCAACACTCATGTCCACATTGTACAGGTGGAACTGGTAGGTACACCAACAATTTGCTAGAATGTGGATTATAGAAATAAACTAAAATTAAAAAATCAATACTACAGTCGTATCAGTTTTAATTTCTGTAACGTATATTTTATAGAATACCAACATGAAACTATTTTGTGATGTTGGTGTACAAGAAAATCTAGTATGTGAACAGATGGATTCGGTAATTTATTGATGTCTTATGTTTACCACTTTGATATTTTACAGGCATCCCCAACCCTTTGAGAAAAGCTGCGGATCACATCTTTCTACTGCTGGAATAGGTTCTTAGATAGAAGAGAGAATAATCATGTCACTCAAGATCATCAAAATGTTTACCTACTTAAGTTGTTGGCTTTAACCTTGATTTACAGTAATAGTTACCATAGAGATCTAGAAATATCATCAAATTTCATGATGGTTCATTTATCATTTTAGGATAGTTCTTGTGGAAAAATGAACATTTTGCTTGAAAGAATTCAGTAAATTACAAAAAAATGGAAAACTTGCCATATACTTCATATTATATTCTCACATGTGTTTATCTTGTCAACTGATTGATATTAATTGAGTTTGTCTTTGTTGTAATTGTTGTAGTTTATCCTAGATATTCATTTGGTGTGTACTGTACCTTATACACTGTAGGTAATTATTTGTCGTTGAGTCCAAGAATATACACGCATGGAAATAAAACATTTTTAATGAAGAAAACAATTCAGTTACTAATGTGCACTGTCTCAAAATGGACAGTATCATTAGGTTATTCATCATTTGCAAATGAAACTAATGTTAAATTCTGGCTACGGCTTGCCAGATAAATACATCAGTTATCAGATAGTGTCTACAATACATCAATATGGCGAATGTTCTGATAAATATTTAGTTATTGAATCCTTCTTTTGATGTTTCTACACATTACATATAAATGGTTCCAACAAGGTATAATACCATGGCACAGTTGTTATCTTTTAACCATACCCAATATTCTGTCCAAACATAGCTTGTATACCACCAGTGAATTACTGCTTAGCCAACTGACACGAACATATCATTATTTAAATACTGATACATTTGTGCTCTGTGATGTCCTAGCAATTGTAGCTGTATCAACAACAATGTGTTGAAAGTGAAGACTAGAATTAGTATATGTATAGTTATGGTATTTCATTTACTATTTTACAGTCAAGTGAACTAGCTATATGTACATGTATATACAGTATATTATGTATATTGATAAGCGAGGTTTCCAGTTATCCCATATTCACTCTCATCAGTTATGTGTGTGTGTGTGTGTGGTGTGTGTGTATGTGTGTGTGTGTGTGTGTGT
>JAUTBZ010146749.1:0-12158 GCA_032361785.1 Lepetodrilus galriftensis
TTGATTTATCTACAGGCTTGAGAGTCTAATAGAAACATAGTTGTCATAGGTTCCCCTCCCACTATTAACAGATTGCTGTGATAATACTGAAACACCCTGATATAACAGTATCAAAACACGACTCGTCTATCATTGCTTCTCCCTCTGAACTAAAGTATCTTGACCTACAAGTTATCGATTCATCTTGTAAGGTATGCATACACAATGTGATATTTATCCTTCTTTTATGTAAATTTTGTAAATTGTCCCGAATACAGAATCTTTGTTAATCTTGACTCTAGATGAACATAAATCTTGACTTAAGTTCATATTTAAGTTTAAATTATATCTAATTTTGTTGAAATCTGGATATAATATTGATGTAATTTTCTTTTAAATATATATCTACACTCATGATTCAAATCTCTGATATAATTGCTGATTTAGTGGCGTGTGTATGATGTACGCTTGCTACAAGTCAGTCCGTGTCCTATAGTTAGGATACTGATTTAGTGGCGTGTGTATGATGTATGCTTGCTACAAGTCAGTCCGTGTCCTATAGTTAGGACGCAGAATCGCTGGAGACTATACAGACCCTGGCACACTTCATCTTTAACCCGCTATTTAATTACGCCCTTTGACAGGCCCAGATCAGGACATAATATTATCACGGGCCATAGAGGTGTTGTGTCACCCTATCAGTCAGGCGGCAATTTATATCGTTAATTACGTTTTATAGCTTTTGTGTCTTGTCTGAGGGTGCTCTGGGTAGTCTGCTCGTACCTCCAGGAGAACCCTGCACCACAGTGAACCACCGCGAGCCACGCGGGGTGGATCGGGTACAGCCGTGTAACGTTACACCACACAGCGTCCCCCGAGACTAGCCGTAGTCTAGCGGTAGTCTCAGAGTGAAAGACTTATATTGTCTGTATGTCAATCCCTCTGACTGGTACTATAAAATATATAAAAGTATATAACACTGAAGAGATTAACACTAAGGTAGTTAGACTTGTGTATGGGTGACATATTTAACTGGATAATCTTTGGTGAGAATATGGACATATTTTCTTCCACATTATTATTCATAATTAATAATCTCTTTGAAATATAGAAGTGTTACCAGCTACCGGTATATCAACCTACTGTACATAGAATGAGATTACATAATCTTGAACTATGTTTTCTCCATTGTCGACTTCAGTTACGCTTTGTAATTTATACTTTTAACGGGTGAAATTTAAGTACACAATTGTCCATTATACCTAACTGTAAATTTTGAGAACTTTGCGGCATAATTACTTTTAGTTCCAGCATGTGAACCTGAACCTTTCAATCATTTTCAATTGAAAACTGTTAAAAAGTTTTTACTATTTAAAAAATATATGTCACGCAATACATTATATTCTGATAGCACAGGAAGTTTAACCCAGTGGTTCATTGTATATGTGGGTATATATAGGTATGTGGGTATGGGTGTATCCATGGGCCAACACATATCTAGTATCATAAAACTAATTTCATAGGCAATTAGTTGGTAGGGAAGGTGAATATTTCTGGCATGGTATGAATGCTTTGACTTATACTTCCTTTTAAAAGTCATCTACCTTAGTAATAATTGTTGCCAGGTATTTTCTCAAGGGAATATATATAAGGATGTGAAAAGAAATGAGAAGGCTACTGTTGAATTGAAATATAATTCTTTCGAGGAAATCTCTTTCTGCATGCATACTCGCAGTAGTTGAAAATAAAAATGTTTAACCAGCTGTTTCCCGTAACCCTCTCCCTGCTGAATTCAGCACAGACAGTGCTCTTTAGGGCATCTCCAGTTGCCTTCAGCATGGAGATGGTTAATACTAAGAGATCGGGATTTCACACAATTTTATTACACCTAAATGTGCTATAAGTACGTGTGAATTATGAACTCTTTAAAGATTTATTCATCCATGAAACACTAACTAAAATATTCATTCTAATGGTAGTATGTTGGTCTGAAGTCCACTTGAATACTCATCAACACAGACCTAGAACCCAATACATACTGTACCAGTCAGGTCTAGCTATAGCTGTAATCGTTAGATTCTATCATTACCAACTTTGACTATCGTATATAAATCATTTTTATCCCTTTCCCTGCCTTTCAAATACAACTTTGATGTGGAGTCGAGGTATTTCAAGAAGTCGGACGGTCATTACAACGTCTAGGTTTATACACAGGAATGAAAGGCCGCTCGGGGTTGACAGTGGAACACTGGAGGTGTGTTGAATGGCGACCAAGGTGTATTATTCTGTAGACACAGCATACCTGTGCTCGTTTTCACCTGACAGGAAGGGAAGTGGCAGGTATAACTGTGACCCGCTTACAAGCAGACACTGTCAGGGTCTTGAGTCGGGCACTTACAAGTGCGTCGCAGATTTACTGAAAGGGGGGATCAGAATGGGGGAATAGTAACGGGTGGATCCCCCAGGATTAGAGCTAAATAGCCACAATAAGACATATAAACTTTTGTACAGTTTCCCTTTGGGATTCATGCCTTGGGTTAATGTTATACAAGCTTGAATTATTATGAAGCTTGCACTTTAAAATATGGTACTAAAACTACATGGTATTTTTAATATATTTGGGTAGAAACAGTGAAGATACACACACTGTATAGCAATATACTACATCTGGGATACTTTATTAGAACACAGGATCAAACTCTATTGGTTAGCCTTCAAGTTACATCAACGTCTTTTACAGTGCTTGCCTTGTAACATTGACTATTTTTAACCTTATATCTCATATCACACCTTCTCAACCACATGGGGAGTATGCTATATCAGGTGTCTTTATATTTTTATGCATTAGGTATCACAAGAGCTATATCGGAACTGGGTGTATATTATGATTGAAACTACACTATATTTGAAGGTTATGCTATACTTCCTGAGATGTGTAAGACTGAGAGAAAACACCATCATGTGCATTATTTAGAGATTCCATCTGATGGTGGGTCTGTTTGTACAATATATTTGATTATTTTGTTTCCCATGAATGTTGAATGTGGATTATTAATGTAGGGAACATTAGTCTGCGACTATGTTAGTATAGAGGGCCACTAGTCTGATGCTATGGTTAGTATAGGTGGTCACTAGTCTGAGACTATGGTACTAGTCTGATGCTATAGTTAGTCTAGAGGGCCAATAGTCTGAGACTATAGTTAGTCTAGAGGATCACTAGTTTGAGACTACTGTGAATTTATAGGACCACTAGTCTGAAACTATGGCTAGTCTAGAGGGCCACTAGCCTGATACTATTATTAGTCTAGGGGGCCACTAGTCTGAGACTATCATGAGTCTAGAGGGCCACTAGTCTGAGACTATCATGAGTCTAGGGGGCCACTAGTCTGAGACTATCATGAGTCTAGAGGGCCACTAGTCTGAGACTATCATTAGTCTAGACGGCCACTAGTCTGAGACTATCATGCATGAGTCTAGGGGGCCACTAGTCTGAGACTATCATGAGTCTAGAGGGCCACTAGCCTGATATTATCATTAGTCTAGGGGGCCACTAGTCTGAGACTATCATGAGTCTAGAGGGCCACTAGTCTGAGACTATCATTAGTCTAGAGGGCCACTAGTCTGAGACTATCATGCATGAGTCTAGAGGGCCACTAGTCTGAGACTATCATTATGGTTAGTCTAAAGGGCTACCTGCACTGAGGTGAGGATCGAGTCTTATGCAGAAGGTCTGATACATCATCATGCAGCTGTAGACATTTGTGAGTCTCACCAGACCACGCTGAGTCAGCTATAAGGAAGCTAGAGCTATAGGGGCTATTTTTAAAGGTCCTGACATCATTATATTTTCCTAACAACCCTGGACGACCAACTGAGAACAAGCCATGTGCTCAAGGTTATTTTTTGTTGTGGTGTTGAAGCAACTCAGTGAGAATTTTTTCGGAAACATTTATCCATAATTTGTAGCTTCCTGTTCATAAAAGAGTTATAATGGTACTGTGCATGTCACACGGGGCATACAGTTAATGTGGGTAGTAAAGTTCAAATTAAGTTTTTAAGTAGATCGGTCCATCCACTGACAGCATGCATGGTCAGTCTTCCTATCTGATGAGTGTCCAGCCTATTGATGGTCATATATATGGCAGGCCATTGGGCCGACAGGAGACTGAATGAGACGGGAGGTCGGGTGAGCATCCTCTCGCCACTTCCTGTTGAAGCAGTCGGGTGCGTAACGGTTCAGACCGCGACATGACCGTGACACCATTGTCAGTCGGCAGAGAGCCCGCAGTCATGTTTGGATTTCCGATTGAAACCCGCGGCAGGCCATATCAATACTGAAAGATTTATCGTGGATTCATGAGCACCGACTGTGAGGTTGGTTCAAGACGTCTGCCCATCTATACAGGTGAAATGCCAGTGATTAGTTGGATCAGTGAGTAGCCAATCACTCACAGCCTCCGGATCCATACACAGTTAGGAGGGGGGAGGGGGAGTGAGAGAAAGAGAGGAGGGGTTGGGGCATTCAATAAATCAATGTAAAAATGGATGTGAGCTTTTAAGCCACTTCAGCCGCATTGAATCTAGCCCACATGCTCAACTGATTGCTTGATATATTCAGCCAGGGTGAATACTCGATGTTTAGAGTTTATCATCACCTTTTGTGGTGGATGATATATACTAGATTTCCGGATGAATCTTTAGACTATTTAGTCACCTCAGCAATACATAATCTGTACCACTTTTACAATGTTTGATATCTTTATCCAATGTAAGTTATACGTTTTCTGACAATATCCCAACACTGATGATGATACTGACAAGATTCTCCTTAAATTCTATCCATTCTCCACCCATTTCCATAATTCTCAGTTCCAATACAATCCCATCAATCCCATCAATCCCATCAACCCCATCAATCCCATCAATCCCATCAATGCCATCAATGCCATCAATCCCATCAACCCCATCAATCCCATCAATCCCAACCCCATCAATCCCATCAATCCCATGCAATTCCATACATTCCTACTCAAATATCAATATATGCACACATGTATGCATGTGCACATGCACACACATGCACACACACACACACACACACACGCACACATACATATACACCTACACACACACACACACGCACACACACATACATACATACACACACACACACACACACACACACACGTGCACACACGTGCACACACACACACACACACACATGTGCACAATATATATATATGCATATGTACCAGTATATAACATTATCGATGTTAGTTTGTATATACTTGTATTGCTATTGTTAATCTATATACTTACATAAAACTTATTTCATGTATATTTGTCTTCTGCAGGGACCTGAAGATGGAAAATATACTTTTAGATGAACAGAAGATAAATGTCAAAATTTGCGGTAAGTATCAGCTAATTTTCAGTAGTCACAGTGAAAACATTCATTTTGTTTGCACAGATAACTATGGCAAGGCAACATTTCTATTGAATTACTAAAAAGTTGATAAGAGCACAAAAGATTCAAGAGACCATTGAAGAATACCAAATGATGTGGAATTTCAGATTTTACTACATGGTAGATTTATTTTAAGACATAAGCTAAAAAGAACTTTCAACAACTGATTCATAAGCCTATCAGGCAAAATTAGCTTACATGAACAACTTTTTACTCCGGTTTGTTCATTGCAAGCTCAGCAGATTCAAACACTTACGTAATTTAAATTGAATTATTTACCAGTAAACAGATAAAAGTAAATAAAATATTACTTCCAATATTATTTAGTTTATGCACGGACAAGATTGGAACTTGCTTTTATATCCTTGTTGAGGCTTTTGGGTAGTTCAATGGATCTTACAAAAATATGAAATACCGTATACGAAATATGATTATGATATTTTATGACTTTTCATAATTCTAGTTACACAGTTTCTCGCTATTCAATAATAATCCTAGAAAATGTTGAATCACTGATACTTTATGTTGTGGTGCTATATTATGAGGATAATAATGTGTTTTAAGAAAACAATGTTTTTCTTCTTTAATTTGTGTGCTAGTAATGTTAAACGAAGACTTGACACTTTTTCACAACATATTGCAATATATCTCACAATGCACATGATCATATCGCAATATATCACAATACAAAATAAGAAATGGCAACACAAACCCTAATAAACATTCTTATCATAGTTAAAGCCAACAAATGGAACGAAGGTGTTAAAAAGTTTGTTATGTTTACTAGATTTACAACTGATCAATTGTCTTGAATTGAGTTTCCATGAACATTTTGGCATTTAATTGCTCACTCTTCAAATATGTAAGAATGTTTTAAAAAACACGCAGAATATATAAATAACATTGTATATCAATTTAGATAATAATATTGTTCTTTAACTTTTTTCTGCAACCTTTTTTCCATATTGCCTTCACAGCAGTAATAGCTGTGTGGATGTTTAACATATGTCGACATTAGGTCATAGCGCTATGTTTGAGGAAGTAACGTGCTGACTTGAAAGACTTGATATATACCGAATGCATTCCATACTGAACCGGCTTCACTTCTTGAAATAACAATGCTGTTTGTTTAGCAATCTGGATTCAGTTTGTATATTATATAATGGTCATAAGTATAGACGTGATATGCTTTATGGTCAAGTTTTATCAATAGAATAAACAAATAGGATAAAATCTGTGTAACAAACTAAGAGTCTAGGACAGGTTAGAGTGCTAGTATATATTATGAAAGAGTCAGCAACAATAGTACCAAATGAGAGTACAGTGCTCCCTCGATATAACACTGAAGTTGGGGTCCATGACATGCCACCCACGTTATAATACCCACGTTATATCAACAAATATAATTGGAGAAAAACTATTTTATTTGTTTAATTATTTTTTAAATATTCGTGCCATGAACATGCAGGAATATATATTTTAAAATATCATCAATCTAAAACAAACATAAAATAAAGTAAAACCATACAAAAATAACTTGATTTTAAAATTTGAATTTCTAGAATTTGAATTTCGTGCCATGAACATGCAGGAATGTCATTCATTACTATGGTTTGGCCTGAGCCACATAGTTAGTGATGTTTTGTAGCAGGGTGTTGCAGGGGCTAGTTCAATATTGACTCAACCCGGTCACCCCTAGAAGACCCTACTGTACCTACACCGGACAGAGTCCAGTTGTCCAGTGGAGTGGTCAAGGTGTGGGTGGACACTGTTTACTAACCAGACGGTCATTATAGCTCATATTGTCCTTAGTGAGAGACAGCCCTATGTCAGATCATATGCTGATAGCTTATTAAACAAAATACACTTGAGAAGAAATAGACTACGACAGGGCAGTATATTTGCATACCCTCATGTAGTCCTGTTTTCAACACTAACGCAAGAGTCTGTTTGAAAAGAAATAAATGGTATTTATCAATGCTGGCATTTAGTTGCAATCAATCAATGAGTTTATTCCACAAAAACCACTCACAGTGGTACATGGATACAGAGTATTTAATATACACAAGGAATGTACATATTTAAACATTGAATGCATATAGAATACATTCTATGAATTTAGCTAGTTTTCTAACATTAGGTTGGCGTCGGTTTGACAATTGTGAGAAAAGTAGCTGGAATTTTTAATAGTTTGGACTGTTGTGGTAATACTACGGTAGATATAGTTCTCTTTCGGGTATCTTCAGTTCCCTCTAGGATGGAAAAGGTTAACCGACAGACACGCTCTGTTTCTGATTAACCTTCCAGACAGAATGGCAGTTTATTCCGGACAATCTCTTGCCATGCCGAATTCATCAGACTGATATATCTTCATGAAAATGTTATCAGTGTAACCTATGCGCAGACGACACTGATTCTAACTAGTTTAATTAGTTCTTTGATTGCATTCAAATTGTGAATTTTCTATTAATTACATTAATTGATATTTAATACAAACTGAGCGAGTTAGTTTTACATTGTAGCAGGAATCTTTCACCCATTGAGTTAAATGGGGACCAGTGAATTTTGAATCGCTTAAATAAAATTTGATATGTTTCTTCATGAATGTTTCATGACAATTTTACCATAAATCATATCTAAAAACTACATATTTGTTAGTCTAGAAAAAACAGGATTACTCTACTTTGTTAGTGTCCAAGCTCAATCAATTTATGTACATCTGAGCCTCATCACATTTCTAATACAGTCACGTTGAGTGTAACCCAGCGGCCTCCTATATTCTATCACTATCCAGCTATTGATATTCACATAGAGTGTCTCTGAAGATAACCAATTGCAATATACATGCAGTGTTCTAATCCTGCTTATGAATATTACAAATATCATCTGAACATTATATCATTTTTGTTACTGGCTGTTGGGGGTTTGTTTGTTCCACTTTCTGCATTTGGATATCCATTAAGTGTGAGAATGCCGATAAATGAGCACATTAATTAATATTTATTTTTCTCTATTTTCTTTTATATAAAATAATGTTGCTACAGTGATAATATTTGCACAATATTTCTTATGACTATTGAAAGAAATGGTTACCTTGCACAATATCACGCTAAAAGCACATTTTTTATTTAAATTTTTGAATCTGGTGTCATAATTAATATAGAAATGAACTGAATGACACAAATGTAAAAACTATAATAAAATTAATAAATGGATAGAAAATGCAGCTGTCAAACAAAAGTGCTTCTTTAATGGAAGTAAATAGAAACCTTCAAATAGAATTACGCTGCTCAATTTGTACGAGTAGCCTAAAATAGACTAATTAAATTTGTAAAAGGGTACGGAGCAAGTATTTTTGTATACAGTGTAGCTAAAAGCATTAACTTGTGCTAAAAGAGGGAGTAATTACTTATTGATTCGTTAAGCCTGCCTTACGCTGTATGCACAAGATGAGGTAAATATGATTAGGCAGAGAAAATAAGTTGACATTCTGGGAAGAAACCAGCTCATGGATTAACCCAAGGCTGTTCTCACAACATTAAAGTTACCCAAAGAGCAAAATTATTTGAATTGTTATTCACATAAGTACATAAGTAGAGTTCACAGGTAGATTTCTATTCATCGATGTTATTACACTTATTATATGCTTGAAGGAATATTAAAAAATGCTGAAGAAATGAAAATGTTCTCAAATACAGTATATGTAGTATCGCATTAACTATTTACGGTAAATGTTTTGTATTTTTTTAAGATATGAATTGGGACATGTGGATATGATACCCAATAATTCTAAATATTTGGGACATATCTTGGTATTTAGTTGTTCTGCGATATAGTGTTCTAGGCTATATTTTAGACTGCCGAGACTAATACTTGTCTCGGTTCATTCATTGGTTGTAATAAAACAGCTCCACCTATCTTTGCGCTTGGCCACCTTCATGAATGAACTGTGGACTTCCTCTCTCCTAATTGGCTGGCCATTATCTTAGCTGTGCACAGGAAGTGACCTTTCTGTCCAGGGGTCGTTCAGTAATGAGAAGGAAGGTTTCGGGTAGCGACAGATTCTCAACAAAAATAATAGCGTTTTCTCAGGAAACAACAATAAAAATTATCAGCATGGCCATATGCTAGAATCTGGCTACCAATAATGAGCAATTATACTCATTTTCAATTCAATATAATTGTGCTTAATATTTATTAAAGAAAGTGAGTGAGATTGTATGTGACATACACAGATAATAATGGGTTGGTTACATAATATGAAAAATATTTTTTCTTTATTTTTTTTTCTTAAACAATATTTATTTAAAAACTTCCGGAATTCATGAACAGCCAACTAAATGACTATCTGAACAATATTTTTGTAATTGATATAAAACGTAAAACAAATATTCAAGCAAAATACATGTTTGAATTGTATTCAACATGTCCCATATGTTTATCATTGTCCATAATGATTGTCAATAGTTACGTATTGTCACATGACACATATACTTTTCATTCATGGATTCACTTTGCAATCTCACATTAGACAACAACACCTCATATCACGCCCTGTTACTTTCATCAAGTGTTTTATGAATGGGACTTGACTATTGCCATTTCTTAATTGGCTGTTGTGATAGGGCAGTGTGCTGTTAGGGATGTTTCATTATTTTATTTTAGTTGTGGAGAATGGATTCATTTGGTAACAAACACAATATAACTAACAGCTAAATATAATATAAAATAATAATAATAATAATAATAATAATAATAATAATAATTAATATAGTAATAATAATAATAATAATAATAATAATAATAATAATAATAATAATAATAATAAAAATAAAAATAGTAATAGTAATAATAATAATAATAATAATAATAATAATTGATTAAATATTTGAATGAGTAAAACCAAGCATTATAACTACATACAGTTAAGTGTTATAAACGCAATCCTAAATGTATTAATATGACAGCATATTGAATATTAGGATAATAAGATGAATATCGATAGGATAAAGATTTTCTTTTAAGTGCTTAACATATACATTTTCACACAGATAATTATATATTTGTAATAATTTGATTTGAGAACAAACAAATAAATATATATGTCATGGTTCAAATGGTGAGATTTTTATCAGACTTTATTGCTAGGATTCTCGAGTTTGAATAGTTATTTGTTTGCATGGTTACTTAGCAATACAGCCACATGTTGCTAAGATACATTTCACTTGACTATGCTTGATATACTTTTAATATCTCTATAGATAGCTGTATGTTCAAAGGCTTGCCTTGTATACTTTAGTTAATCTTGTTTGCTATTGTACACAAAAATCAATGTTGCGGATGTTATCTAATCATTTTAATGTTTACAATAGATATATGCCTGAATCAGTATTATATTTCTGTTACCAACAAAGTACGTAATAAAATTCTGTACTAGATGTTCCAACTTCCCTTCCAACTTCCCTTCACCCCAGACAAATAGACTTCAAACGACATCATTGAAAACTTGCCATTTGCAGTGGAAGGGAGGCAACTCTTTTATTACTAATCTCTTAAATGTAGCTACGTAGTTGCTGCCATACAATGATGCATAATTTTACAGAATATAGTAGAAATAATTCTCCAATCTATGATTGTCATGAATTACTAAATATAAATAATAAATTAAGTAATCATTTATACAATCACAAACATGTCCAATTTGTTTAAATGTTGTTGTTTTTTGTTTCAGATTTTGGTTTAAGTAACACGTACACTAAAGATGAATTGATGAAAACTCACTGCGGGTCCCCTGAATACGCTGCACCAGAACTTTTCAATCCGGGAGAGAAATATGGTCCGGAGATCGACATATGGAGCTTGTACGTCTAACTTATGACAATGTCACCATATTTCAAAATATATATTCATAAATGTAGGTCACTAAATTAAATGCTGGGAAGACAATATATGAATAAAATCTTGAAAGCAGATTTCAACCATAATTCAAGCAATTAAAAAAAGCAACAATAACTTTAATTCTTAACCCTCTCCCTGCTGGATTAGATACTGACATGGCTCTTCAGGGCATCTCTGGTTGCCTCTAGTATGGAGGGAGCTAATTGATATTAATCAACCTGATTAAGAAATGTTTTATTTTGTATTTTCCAGAGGAATCATCATGTATGCCATGATGGTAGGCAGGCTGCCGTTCCTAACTCCGTACACCGACGAGTACCGCCGAGTCAAGCTGCTTCAACAGATAGAAAAGGGACTTGGCCCTGAGCATATGCATGAAATGCTGCATTTATCTGAAGGTAGACCATCATGTGTACCCAGGAAATGCCGTAAAAGCATATTGATTAATATGCATTATTCCAGCAATTACCCAGAACAAAATAACGTTGTTCAAAGCACAACTAAATTTGCACTTTGGTTTCAAAACATTGTCTCAACATTTTAAATTGTAGAAAAGTAGCATAGTGTACTGTAGTAATTCTATTGCAGCGTTGTATTGGATGCGTTCAAAGACACAAGGACGTCTTACAAGTGGCTTACCAAACTATCCACTGTCTCAAGACTCGCTCCTTTCTAGCTGTTCTCTCTGTACTTTCTGTCCGACACATGCGCAGTTACAATGTGCAGTGTTGATCCTTGGTAACTGCACATGTGTCGGACAGAAAGTATATAGAGAGAACAGCTAGAAATGAGCAGCCCCCTTGTGTCTTTGAAT